>CAMZMU010000106.1:7782380-7910068 GCA_947311845.1 Poa pratensis
CGAAGAGCAAGGCTTTGATACCTGCAAAAGTAAACGGGATTAGGTTGAGACTCCAAGTGCAGAGTGTATAGTAAGTGGAAGACAGTTTTCCCCACGAGGGGTGACTCGAGGGTTTAATATCGAACTCTCGGGGAATCTGAAGTGGTAGATTTATCTTCTTATCCTTCTTTTGGTTACCTACAAAACAAGGTTAGATGTTTTGGTCCTCAACCTCACCTGTGGTTGTCAAGCACAAGGTGTAAGAATGATATCAGGATAGTTATGCAATGCAAACAAGAAATAAATATGCAATGATGGTGGATGCAATGATAAATGATATTTTTGGGTTTTTGAATGATGTATGCAAGATGAAAAGTATTTTTGTATTTTCGGATTTAATGATGGCTGAAAATAGAAAAGTGGTATATGGTGTTGGAAAGGTGTTTCTTATGATTAAAAATGGATGGGGTTCATGGTTTCACAAATGCACTCTCTTTATAAAGTGGTAGACAATGGAACACACAAGTTAACATATGAGATTGCAACACAGGGTTTGATAACAAGTTACTTAGATATATGGGCATCACGTCCTAACATAGAGATCTTTTGGTTATTAACCTCTCTTATACTCCACCAAGATGCGAACTAAATCATAACACCTCAGTAATTAAGATAACTCAGAGTATAGCATTAAGTATCATGACATGAAGTGAAAATAAGAACATGCTAGATCTAGTCATGGAGTAGTGGCAATGGTCACGCCCACATCCCCGGTAGCATGGTATTTTAGTTTATCCCTAGTGAGGTAACAAAGTAAGGTAAAGATACCAAAGTGGATCGCAGAACTTTCTCTCACGTTCACTGCACTAGCCACCCCCCGTTACTCCAACTAATGCACACGTTCCCCCACACACGCTCTCATAAACATGCTTGATCAAAACAAGTAGACAAGAACGGGGTACATAATATGCATCTATACTCATAACTGAAACAAACATTGCAATCTCAAACATATATTAACTCATAAAGATCCACCACAAAGGTATTACAACGGTGACCGTAATCATGTTCAGCAGCTCATACGGTGCTAATTAGTGAAGCTCAAGAGAGGAGAGATACATAAGTTACTTCCACAAACCCATAGTCCAGAGGTGGACTACTCCCTCTTCATCATGGAGACGGTGGAGAAGTCGATGGAGAAGATGGAGACCACGCCGGCAGCGCCCCGCCGGAGTTTTCCCCCTCCAATCTGCAGCTCCTGATCTCCGTTTCGGTGTTTCTGTGTTTGTGCGGCGCTCCTTCCAGAGAACGTCGGGGGACCTTTTTTATAGGCGTTTTTAGGTCAAGACTGTCGGTGGAGCGAAGATCGACGGCAACGGAGCCACGAGGCCCAAAGGGTGGGTCCCACGCGGCACAGTACCTGGCCGCGTGGGCCACCCCCGTTTGGCCTCGGCCTCCGTTGTTCGCTTCCTTCGCCCACAGGTCTTCTTCCTTCCAAATATTGACGCCCGTAAATTTCCAGGTGATTTCGTTGACGTTTGGGTCCCTGAAACATTAAAATAAAACGGGGTTTTCTGCCTGTGCAGGGTTAATTCCATAAAAATAGGAAATATGAATATTCCCAAAATCATATAAAACATTGATATAACCCTTATATGATGCAAATATGATTGGAATATAAGCAATTAAAGTGCAAAGTTCATGTATGCATTTTACATGCATCAACATCCCCAAGCTTAATCCATGCTCGTCCTCGAGTATGAAGATGATAAAACTAACATGGACTTTGCAATTTAATACTTAACAATGATATCAAAGATGATTACTATTGCTACATATAGTCAAATGATTCATTCTTAAAGGAGTAGCAATATGCAAATAGTTTATGAAGTGATATCAAGTATTCAAGACAAGGATGTTCATTGATAGTTCACAAAGTGTAACATGGTAGCAAGTAATATGGAACACATGTATGCATAATGATAAGTAGAACATCCTACAATGGTCATAGAGTGTAGATGAAAATCTGAATATGATAGGTGTACACTTTGGAAAGATGTATATGTGAGTAGAGGTAAAGCATGCATAAGTTTCATCCAACTTCCAAACTCTTCTACTTAAGTTAATGATTGCAATAAGGTATTCATTGGTGTCAAGCTCTCATTGCCCCTATCATAGCATCTTGAATGATTAAGGTTAAAGTGAAAGCAAATATGAGTAGTGTGCTTGATAAAGAATGGGTTGAATGTCTCATGCCCCTTGAATACAAGTACTTACACCATGTGTTACTCAACTTGGGAAACAAAGCAAGTTCAATTAAATATCATTGTAAGCATAATAGTATCATCAAGAGCGTCAACTGGGGTACCTCTTGTCCCAAGATATGGAACAAGCCCATATCAAAATGACAAGACAAACAAACAAAATGAACAATCTCACACCCTTTTTATTTACCATTTGGAATAGTTTTTTATTGCAAGGTGTATCACAGAAGGTTCACCATAGTATGTAAGTAAATTTCCACCATGAATGATGCATGGCTTAGATTAGCGGCCCAGGCGTCTCTCTAACCATTTACACAAACTCATTTAAACTCACTCTATTTCCACATTTATTTCAACATGATAAGCATCCATAGACAAAAGCACATGATATCAACTAAATGAGATGAAGAGCGTGTTGAAAGCTTGCCATGTGACAGCACATATGGGCTAACTTCCAACCCAAAACATTCATCAAGCCACAAACATCATAATCTTAATCACAATGGGTCAAGTTTTTTATGCAAATAAAAGAACATTGTGCATCAAGTTCGTGAGAGCTATATAACCAATTTTTTCCATTGCAATCAATAACATAAACATTTTCATTCAGAGGTAAGATAACACAAACAACATGTTAAACATACTCGGAATAGCATAAAGCCAATAGGTAGATATGGTGGACTCACTGGAATAACTTTGGTTGAAGGTGTTGGAAACAAGTTTTTGCTTGTTGGAGTTTTTGGGCTAGCAAAAGGGAGAAAGTTGACCATCTAGATGCATGCATGAGTGTCCATAGAACTAACTAATCCATGTTAAACCAAGAAAATAACAATCAGCACCAAAACATGAATAAGTGATAGCTCTACAAAAAGAATTTGCAAACTATTACTCATAAACAAGCTCATGAATCATGCAACTATATGTATCATTAAAAATCAAGTCAAACATCCCTTTTCCCAATCTTATAAAAGCATCCAACATATTTCAACCCATATTTCCAGTAGCTCTCTCATATATAATTGATAGTGTGGTGGTCTCTCAAGACTCAAACAAAAAAAAAAACGACGCTCCAAGTTTATGCGATAAAGTGTTTCGATCGAAAAACAGAAGTTGGACGTGTGCAAACCGAGAGTGTGTAGGTCCAGCGGGGTTGTCTTCACATCCCCAAGCTTATGGTCTTCACCATCCTTGGATAGCTCTTGGTGCATCTCCTCCAATCCCTGTGAAAAAACTTCAAAACACCGTTTCTCCCATCTCTTTTCTGTGGGGTGCATTAATAGTGATAAACAAATAGGTTCCTTGCTGCATATAATCCTTGAACAAAAATTCATATGACATGTCCAGAAAGTGTATAATGTTGTATGCCTACTCATAAACTCAATTGGATCAAAAAGATTCAACTTAAAAGCTCAAAGCATGCATCAAACAAAATGGGACAGAATCTGTCCAGAAAAACAGCAGCAGCAAAACGTATTTTTCTACCCTACCAAACTTTCTCGAAAAATTCCGAAAAAATTCATGCATACAGAGGATGAAAAGTTGCAACTACAGTTCAAATATGAGCTCATTCGGAGTTACAGAATAAGAATTAAAAATCATACCGTGCACTGACTCGTGCAGGAATAAAATCTCCGAACGCTATAAGCAACTTTTTCAAACCAAAAAGGGTAAAACTTGGCACTTTATTAAAAACTCCAGAACCTAACTAGACACAAAATCTCTTGTTACAGCAAGAGGACACAAAGAAAAATCACACATAAAAATAACCGGGTTGCCTCCCGCAAAGCGCTTTCTTTATAGCCATATAGCTAGGCTTCTTACTTGTTGTTTTATTGTGGACGAAGCTCATGAGGGAGCTTGAACTTTGGTGGTTCCCTCTTCCTTGGAAAGTGTTCCATGCACTTCTTGTGTGGAAACTGAAACTTTACATTCCCTTCCTTTGAATCAATGATAGCACCTGTGGTACGAAGAAAAGGTCTTCCAAGAATAATAGGACTAGAGGTTTTATTCCCCATATCCATGATTAGAAAATCCACAGGCACAAAAGTCATATGTAACTCTACCATAACATCACTTACTTTTCCCAAAGCATGTTTAATAGAGTCATCAGCAAGTGCTAGTTCAATAGAGCATTTTTCAAGATTTTTCAATTCAAGCACTTCATATAGTTCTTTAGATAAAACAGAGACACTAGATCCTAGATCAAGTATGGCATGGTGTGTCTCTTTTCCAATAGTTACTAGTACCTTAGGTATCCACATATCCCCAAGCTTAGGTGGTATCATAGCCTCTTGGTTGTACCTAGCAATCTTTTCTTTCAAGACATGATTAGCAATATAAGAACCAAAACCTGCTTGGTTAGTGTTGATGGAAGGATCACTTGCAAATTTTTGTAAGATAGATATTAATTCATGCAAGCTACAATTTTCTAAGTCAAGCAAAGGATCCTTGACTTCATTAAGCATTTTAACTTCCTCAACTTCAACCTCTTTCATTACCCCAATAGATTCTTTAGCAACTCTCTCTTGCTCATGAATGTGTTCCCAAGACTTATTGATAACCTCTTGGCAATATTTTATTGTTTCCTCATGTTTTTGGGCTGTAATGATGCTCTTTAATGATGAGACTTCCTTAGTAAGCTGATCTACCCTTTCAAACAAAGCATCTTGTTTTTCAAACTTAGAGATAAATTCCTTATTAAGCTCTTTTTGGGTAGATATAAAAGATCTAATGGTGTTTTCCAAGTCACTAGAAACATTACCACTAGAAGCATATTTATTTGGCACATATGGGGGTTTATTATAAGAGTTATAATTGTTGTTACCATACCCATTATTACCATAGTTCCTAATGAAGTTGACATCAATATTTTCAGAATTGTTTCCAACTAGTTCTTGCAAAGGAACATTTTCAACACTAGGTTTATTAAGCAAAGCAAGAATAGTATCCATTTTAGATGACAAATCATTAGTTTCTTCAATAGAGTTCACTTTCTTAGAAGGATTAGGTGCCCTATCAGTATGCCATTGACTATAGTTTTGTAAAATGCTTTCCAATATATTTTTAGCTTCTACTATAGTCTTACTCATAAAAGCACCTCCAGCAGCAGAATCAAGTATGTTTCTAGACATGTAGTTTAAACCATTGTAGAAAGAGTGTAATATGGTCCATTCATTAACTCCATGTGAGGGACAAGTTCTAAGCATAAGTTTTATCCTATCCCAAGCCATAGCAACATGTTCATTTTCATTTTGCCTAAAAGAAAGGATGTTGTTTCTATTTTGCAAAATTTTAACAGGGGGATAATATTTCTTAATGAAAGCTTCTTTTAGATCATCCCAAGAATTAATACTACCAGATGGCAAGGAATGCAACCACTCTTTAGCTTTTCCTCTAAGTGAAAAAGGAAATAACTTCAGTTTTAGGATATCACTTTCCACATTTTTAAACTTTTGCATGTCACATATTTCAACAAAGTCATGAAGATGCATAGAGGCATCCTCCATAGCACTACCACCAAATTGTTCCCTAGTTATCAAGTTCAACAAACTAGGACTTACTTCATAACTCTCAGCATTTATCTTAGGTGTGGCAATAGCTCTCGTGATAAATTGATCATTAGGAGTGTTTGTGTAGTCACACAACTTAGTTCTTTCTCCCATTTTAGCAAGTTTTTTTTGGTATTTTTAATTTTTTATGCAAAACTGAAATAAATATGATATGATATGCAATGACACTAACAAAACAAATAAATTGCTTTGTAAGTAAAGATGGATAAGATGGTGCTCACGTAGGTGCAACCTCCCCAAGCTTAGGTGTTAGCACAAGTTGGTGACGTTGACTTTGTTGTGAGATGAATGCGATGATGCACACCCTTGGATAAATCTCTCAGCTACGATTCCCCGGCAACGGCGCCAGAAAACGTCTTGATGGTCCCGAAGAGCAAGCTTGATACCTGCAAAAAAACGGGATTAGGTTGAGACTCCAAGTGCAGAGTGTATAGTAAGTGGAAGACAGTTTTCCCCACGAGGGGTGACTCGAGGGTTTAATATCGAACTCTCGGGGAATCTGAAGTGGTAGATTTATCTTCTTATCCTTCTTTTGGTTACCTACAAAACAAGGTTAGATGTTTTGGTCCTCAACCTCACCTGTGGTTGTCAAGCACAAGGTGTAAGAATGATATCAGGATAGTTATGCAATGCAAACAAGAAATAAATATGCAATGATGGTGGATGCAATGAAAATGATATTTTTGGGTTTTTGAATGATGTATGCAAGATGAAAAGTATTTTTGTATTTTCGGATTTAATGATGGCTGAAAATAGAAAAGTGGTATATGGTGTTGGAAAGGTGTTTCTTATGATTAAAAATGGACTGGGGTTCATGGTTTCACAAATGCACTCTCTCTTTATAAAGTGGTAGACAATGGAACACACACAGTTAACATATGAGATTGCAACACAGGGTTTGATAACAAGTTACTTAGATATATGGGCATCACGTCCTAACATAGAGATCTTTTGGTTATTAACCTCTCTTATACTCCACCAAGATGCGAACTAAATCATAACACCTCAGTAATTAAGATAACTCAGAGTATAGCATTAAGTATCATGACATGAAGTGAAAATAAGAACATGCTAGATCTAGTCATGGAGTAGTGGCAATGGTCACGCCCACATCCCCGGTAGCATGGTATTTTAGTTTATCCCTAGTGAGGTAACAAAGTAAGGTAAAGATACCAAAGTGGATCGCAGAACTTTCTCTCACGTTCACTGCACTAGCCACCCCCGTTACTCCAACTAATGCACACGTTCCCCCACACACGCTCTCATAAACATGCTTGATCAAAACAAGTAGACAAGAACGGGGTACATAATATGCATCTATACTCATAACTGAAACAAACATTGCAATCTCAAACATATATTAACTCATAAAGATCCACCACAAAGGTATTACAACGGTGACCGTAATCATGTTCAGCAGCTCATACGGTGCTAATTAGTGAAGCTCAAGAGAGGAGAGATACATAAGTTACTTCCACAAACCCATAGTCCAGAGGTGGACTACTCCCTCTTCATCATGGAGACGGTGGAGAAGTCGATGGAGACCACGCCGGCAGCGCCCCGCCGGAGTTTTCCCCCTCCAATCTGCAGCTCCTGATCTCCGTTTCGGTGTTTCTGTGTTTGTGCGGCGCTCCTTCCAGAGAACGTCGGGGGACCTTTTTTATAGGCGTTTTTAGGTCAAGACTATGTCGGTGGAGCGAAGATCGACGGCAACGGAGCCACGAGGCCAAATGGTGGGTCCCACGCGGCCACAGTACCTGGCCGCGTGGGCCACCCCCGTTTGGCCCTCGGCCTCCGTTTGTTTTTCTTCGCCCACAGGTCTTCTTCCTTCCAAATATTGACGCCCGTAAATTTCCAGGTGATTTCGTTGACGTTTGGGTCCCTGAAACATTAAAATAAGAAAACGGGGTTTTCTGCCTGTGCAGGGTTAATTCCATAAAAATAGGAAATCATTAAGATATTTCCAAAATCATGATAAAACAGTGATATAACCCTTATATGATGCAAATATGATTGGAATATAAGCAATTAAAGTGCAAAGTTCATGTATGCATTTTACATGCATCAGAGGACTCATAGTTTTCCCCGGCGACCACATGGTGAAGTCTTCAATCCTCCTCCTTATCTTTCCATAGAGTTTGAGCGAGGACCCAGGTCAGGGGTAGGTCACTGATGCATGTAAAATGCATACATGAACTTTACATTTTATTACATGTTATTCCATGTTATGTGCATCATATAAGGGTTATATTCATGATTTATATTAAGTTTTGGGGATAATTAACAATTCCCCATTTTTCTGGAATTAACCCTGCACTGTCAGAAAACCCCTTTTTCTATATTTTTACGTTTCAGGCGACCAAATCACGTCATAATGACCTGAGATTTTACGGGGATCACTTTTTTGGAAGGAACGAAACGTAGGCGCAAAGGAATCGAAGAAACGGAGACCAGAAGGCAGAAAGGGGTGGGCCCACGCGGCCAGATTCCCTGACCGTGTGGACCCACCATTGGCCCTCAGGCCTCCGCTGCCGTCGATCTTTCTTCCCGAAGCTTCGTCTTGACCTAAAAACGACTATATATAGACCCCCCCAGGGCTTTCGCGAAGGAGAGCGCCGCCGAAACACAGAAACCACGAAACAGAGACCTGGAGCTGAAGATTGGAGGGGGAAAACTCCGGCGGGGCGCTGCCGGTGTGGTCTCCTTCCCCTCCAACAACATCTCCACCGACACCATGATGAAGAGGGAGTAGTCCACCCCTGGACTATGGGTTTGTGGAAGTAACTTATGTATCTCTCCTCTCTATGAGCTTCACTAATTAGTACCGTATGAGCTGCTGAACATGATTACGGTCATCTATGTAATTCCTTTGTGGTGGATCTTTATTATGAGTTAATACATGTTTGAGATTGCAATGGTTTTGTTTCAGTTATGAAAGTAGATGCATATTATGTACCGTTCTTATTTACTTGTCATGATCAAGCATGTTTATGAGAGCATGTGAGGGGGAACGTGTGCATTAGTTGGAGTAACGGGGGGTGGCTAGTGCAGTGAACGTGACAGATAGTTCTGCGATCCACTTGGGTTTTCTACCTTACTTTGTTGCCTCACTAGGGATAAACAAAAATACCATGCTACCGGAGAGTGGATGTGACCTTGGCCACTACCTCCATGACTAGATCTAGCATGTTCTTATTTTAACTTCATGTCATTGAACTTATTGCTATGCTCTGATTTATCTTAATTACTAAGGTGTTATGATTTAGTTCGCATCTTGGTGGAGCATAAGAGAGAGAACAACTTATACTTGAGATCTCTATGTTAGGACGTGATGCCCATATTATTAATAACTTGTCAAACCATGTCTTGCCATCTTTCATGTTAATTTTAGTGTTCCATTGTCTACCACGTTATCAAGAGAGAGTGCATTTGTGAAACCATGAACCCCGGTCCATTTTTAATCATAAGAAACACCTTTCCAACACTTTTATCACCACTTTTGTTTGCTGCCATTATTAAATCCGAAAATACAAAAACACTTTTACATCTTGCATTCATATAAAAAACCCAAAAATATCATTTATCATTACTACCACCATCCTTGCATATTTATTTTACCATCATTGCATATTTACTACTGTTTGCATATTATTTTATTATCATTCTCACACCTTGTGCTTGACAACCACTTGGTGAGGTTGAGGGCACAAAACAATTTATTTTGTTGCAGGTTCTCAAGAGAAGGATAAGGAGATAACACCTGAAATACTGGTTCCCCGAGAGTTCGATATTAAACCCTCGAGTCACCCCTCGTGGGGAAAACTGTCTTCCACTACTACATACACTCTGCACTTGGAGTCTCAACCTAACCCATTTACTTTTCACGCAGGTAACCACGCATCAAGACTGTTTTCTGGCGTCGTTATAATAGCACAGGGTATCAAGACGTTTTCTGGCGCCGTTGCCGGGGAACCATAGCTGAAAGGTTTATCCAAGGATCACTCACATCAAGTCAACTTCATCACCAGCTTGTGTAACAACCTAAGCTTGGGGAGGTTGCACCTACGTGAGCATCATCTTATCCATCTTTACCTACAATCATTTTATTTTGTTTTGTTCTTGTCTTGCATATCATCTTTATATTTCGGTTTGCATATTTATATTCAGTTTTGCATTTTTGTGTTGCATTTGTTATTTCGAGTTGCATTAGTGTCATTTTACTTTCAGTTTTGCATAAAAAATTAAAAACACATAAAAACTTGTTGAAATGGGAGATAGAACTAAATTGTGTGACTACACAAACACTCCTAATGATCAATTTATTGCTAAGCCTATCACCACACCTGAGATTACTGCTGAGAGCTATGAAGTTAGTCCTAGTTTGTTAAACTTGATAACTAGGGAACAATTTGGTGGTAGTGCTGTTGAGGATGCCTCTATGCATCTTCATGATTTTATTGAAATCTGTGACATGCAAAAGTTTAAAAATGTTGAAAGTAATGTCTTAAAACTGAAGTTATTTCCTTTCTCACTTAGAGGAAAAGCTAAAGAGTGGCTACATTCATTACCTACTGGTAGTATTAATTCTTGGGATGATTTAAAAGAAGCTTTCATTAAGAAATATTATCCCCCTGTTAAAATACTGCAAAATAGAAACAATATCCTCTCTTTTAGGCAAAATGAAAATGAACATGTTGCCATGGCTTGGGATAGGATTAAACTCATGCTTAGAACTTGTCCATCACATGGGGTTAATGAATGGACCATTTTACACTCTTTTTACAATGGTCTAAATTACATGTCTAGAAATATACTTGATTCAGCTGCTGGAGGTGCTTTCATGGGAAAAACTATATTAGAAGCTAAGAACATTTTGGAAAGTATCTTGCAAAATTATAGTCAATGGCATACTGATAGAGCACCTAGTTCATCTAAGAAAGTGAACTCTATAGAAGAAACAAATGATTTGTCATCTAAAATGGACACCATTCTTGCTTTTATTAATAAACAAAATTTTGAAAATATGCCTTTGCAAGAACTAGTTGGTAATAATCCTGAAAATGTTGATGTCAACTTCATTAGGAACTATGGTAATAATGGGTATGGTAACAACAATTATAACTCTTATAATAAACCCCCATATGTTCCTAACAACCGTCCTTTAGTGCCATATCCTAATGCTAATGATAAATGGAAGCCTATGTCATCAAGCAATGATAATTTCGAAGCAAATAAAATTCTTATTGAACAAGTTGCTAGTCATAATACCATGATACAAGAGTTGAATAAATCTGTTGCTTCTATTAGTTCTGATATTAGAGGTTTACAACTCCAAGCTGCAGGACTAGACAAAGCCTTGTCAAAACTAGCTGATAATCAAGCCACTTTATTGAGTATGTCTGCAGGGAAACCACAAGCACCACCCACGGTTGGGATGAATTCTATTAATATTGCTGAAAGTGTCCCTTCTACTTTGGAGGGAACTCTTAATGAACTGCTTGAATATCCTGAATATTTGTTGCCATTTATGTCTCAACTTGTTGGTAAAGGAAGAAGTTAATGAAACTAAAAATGATGAATCTCTTATGTTAGTCGAGTTAGAAAGAAAAGTTGAGGAAGTTAAAATGCTTAGTGAAGTTAAGGAACCATTTGTTGATTTAGAGAAGTGTAGCTTGCATGAATTAATTTCTATCTTACAAAAATTTGCAAGTGATCCTTCTGTTAATATTAACCAGGCTGGTTTTGGTTCCTATATTGCTAATCATGTCTTAAAAGAAAAGATTGCTAGGTACAATCAAGAAGCTATGATACCACCTAAGCTTGGGGATATCTGGATCCCTAAGGTACTAGTAACCATTGGAAAAGAGACACACCATGCCATTTTAGATCTAGGATCTAGTGTCTCTATATTATCTAAAGAACTATATGAAGTCCTTGAACTTAAAAATATTGAGAAATGCTCTATTGAACTTGCACTTGCTGATGATTCCATTAGACATGCTCTAGAAAAAGTAAGTGATGTTATGGTAGAGTTACACGTGACTTTTGTGCCTGTTGATTTTCTAATCATGGACATGGGGAATAAAACCTCTAGTCCTATTATTTTGGGAAGACCTTTTCTTCGTACTACAGGTGCCATTATTGATTCAAAGGAAGGGAATGTGAAGTTTCAGTTTCCACACAAGAAGATCATGGAACACTTCCCAAGGAAGAGGGACACACCAAGGTTCAAGCTCCCTCATGAGCTACGTCCCCTTTGATTATCAAGTAAGTAAGCCTAGCTATATGTCTATAAAGAAAGCGCTTTACGGGAGGCAACCCGGTTGTTTTTGTTTGAGATTTTCTTTGAGTCCTCTTGCTGTAACAAGAGAGTAGTTTGTTAGTTTTGTTTCTGCGATTTTTAATAAAGAACCAAGTTTTACCTATTTTGGGTTTGAAAAGTTGCTATTCATTTTCGGAGAGTTTTCTGCCTGCACGAAGTCTGTGCACGGTTTGATTTTTCATTTTTTATCTGTAACTCCGATTGAGCTGTAATTTGAACCGTAGCTTCAACTTTGCATCCTCTGCACACATGATTGTTTGCAGATTTTTCTGACGAGTTTAAGTAGGGTAGAAAAATGCGTTTTGCTGCTGCTGTTTTTCTGGACAGATTCTGTCTTGATATTGTTTGATGCATTCTTTGAGCTTTTTGCTTGAATCTTTTTGATTCAATTGAGTTTATGAGTAGGCATACAACATTATATACTCTCTGGACATTTATATGAATTTTTGCCTAAGGATTTTATGCAGCAAGGAACCTATTTGTTTATCACTACTAATATCACCCCACAGAAAAGAAATGGGAGAAACGGTGTTTTGAAGTTTTTTCACAGGGATTAGAGGAGCTGCACCAAGAGCTATCCAAGGATGGTGAAGACCATAAGCTTGGGGATGTCAAGACAACCCCACTGGACCAACACACTCTCGGTTTGCACACGTCTAACTTCTGTTTTTCGATCAAAGCACTTTATCGTATAAACTTAGAGCGTCTGTTTTCTTTTGCTTTTGTTATTTCGGTTGGATTTTTATTTTCTTAAGACCACCACTATCATTTATATATGAGAGAGCTACTGGAAGTTTGGGTTGAATTATGTTGGATGCTATTAAATATATTGGGATAGGGATGTTTGAGTTGATTTTAAAAGATACATATAGTTGCATAATTCATGTGATTTGAATGAGTATTAATTTGCAAGTGTGTTGTCAAGAGCTATCTTTTACCATGTTTAGATGTTGAATTTTAACTTTACTTGGTTTAACATGGATTGATTAGTTCTATGGACACTTATGCATGCTTTTAGATGGTCAACTTTCTCCCTAATGCTAGCCCAAAAATTACAACAAGTAAAAAGCTTGTTTTTCCAACACCTTCAACCAAAGTTTTTCCAGTGAGTCCACCATATCTATGTGGGGACCCTGGACTAGCTGTCCGAAATACCCGATTATGCTTAACACAACGATCCCGTGATCAGTCTGTCGTTGCACATAATCCGAATTGAATACCGAAGTTTACATCCATTACAGTACCGAATTAAAAGTCTTACATAAATGGTCATTTAGACCAAGTCTTACATAGGTGCCTTCATGGGCCAAACCAAAATATCAGCGGAAGCTACGGCGTAGTAGACATCATATTCTAACGATGACAACCCGACAGGCAGCTGACTTGTGGAGATCCTTAGTTGGCGTAGAAGTCGCCATACTCCTGCTCGGCGTAGTGCTCCTCCTCGTAGTCTGGCTAGGTCAATAGCCAGGGACGAAACCAATATGAGTACATTTGAATGTACTCGCAAACTACCCCAACATGAGTATGCACTAGTTTTATTTTATTTAACAACTTTTGTTTATTCAAAACATCTCTATATCTTTATTGAAAAAGGTAAGAAGAGTTTTATAACTATCTTTGAAAGAATTCACCATCTTATTTTGTTTCTCCAAAACTCCTCCATTTTTCCGACCATAGCCCGTCATGGTCCTTTTTCATCCAACCACCTCATACCGATCCGTTGGTATAGGTGTAGGAAACATTCTCCACTTCATTTTTCTTTTTAAAACTCAAAGTCTTTCAAAAACTTGCACATGGTCTCAGGACAGTCTCCCAACTGTCCATATCCGAGGACTCGGCTATTCGAATAGTTTTAACACTCTGCAGAGGTAGCACGCTTTTAGCCCACATCCATCCGGCAACTCATCATGTCTGCCACGTCTCGCCATACCAGGTGTATGCGAAGTAAGCCGCCGGCCATAGCCTCTTATTTGCTCATGCTAGTATAGGATCCTTCCCATATGACACTTTCCATCGACACCCAGTCCAGTTTCCCGTCAGAAACCCTAAGTGTGAGGACTCATAGTTTTGTCCGGCGGTTTATGGTGGAACCTTCTATCCTCCCCACCAACTTGTGTGAGGACCCGGGTCAGGGGTAGGTCCTCGGACCATCCCCTCATGCATAACGGAGTCATCTCCGTCGATGAGGTATCCCATACTAATAAGAGCAAACTACATGACTAAGCCTTTTCCCATATATGGTAAATGTGGTCGCACAGGGTAAGATTGGTCGTCATAGTACTAGGACACTGTGCATTTTTCATAAACATCACCATTTTTCCACTTCTCCATCCCAACACCGACATCTCGGCATTTCATAATCTCACAAGTAATTGCGAAGGAGTTTTGAATAAATCATATTTGTTTTTCCCATCCTATAATTTGATATAACTATCTTATATTTCTACATAGGTGGCAAAATAATTTCCACATACTTTTGAAATGGGTTTTATAAATCTTGCCTTGAGAGTAAAACATGTTATGAAAGTAGATGCATATGTTTGTAGTGCAAGCTCAGAGAATAGCTTGCCTTGCTCGGTAAAGTGACCTTGATCTGGTTCTTCAGTTTCAACAAACTCTCCTTCCTCGATATATCCGACAACGTTCTCGTCTAATTAATAAACAAACAATGCAAACAATCACTAGTCTATACAAGCAATCATCTCAACATAACAATCATGAACATCACAAATAGCTACTGCACACAACAAACCATACAATTTGGTTTTCAAATAATTGAACTAAACATTATTTAATTACTTCTAAATTATGGCAGAAACTTGTTGAACATGTTTAATTCCACAACTTGAGTTCTGTTGGTCACAAAAATACAAACTAAAATTTATGGAAAGCTACTGATGTGTAGAACACAACACAATTTGATTTGGATCAATTGGAGTTACTAAACTCCCTACACATTTGTTTGAATCCAGTAACTTAATAATCAAGTTTTAGCTAGCAATTAAGTTCTGTTGATCCTAAAATTAAATACTTTTAGGGGTAACTAAACATTTCTAAATGTGATCTAACAAAATTGGTCCTAATTCATTTGGGTTAACCAATAAACATATTTAAATGTTTGAGTGCAGAAGGGTGTTTAAATTTCAACTTAATACTAAACAAATACTACTGCACAAATAATTCTACCAAAATTAGGGAAGCTAATACATGGCAGTACTAAGCTAGCAAAATTGGTTTGGAATTAATTGGACTAACAGAGTATCAGAAACAAACAAGTTTAGAATTTAAACCTTCTGTAGTATTTTTAATAATACTTTTTATTTATTTAATTAAATGGAATGAATCCAATTGGGTTGGTTAATAATTTTCATAAGCTTTCCAGAACAATTGAGTTTGATTTATTTGGATTCCTAAATCTCGAGATATTGAATTTCAAATTTGGATCCAGTACTGATTTCATATTTCCATTTTAAACAGAGAAATCCAGTTATGGATAATGTTTAAATCTCTGACTAGTGGGGCCTACATGGCAGCGGCACAGCGCGCTGGAAAAGATTTAAAACCTGACGAGCGGGGCCCGCCCGTCAGTCTCTCTCTCTCTTTCTCTTCTAATCGAAGCGGTACGCGGCCGTTGATCAAAGATCGAACGGCTCACGGAGCCCGCGATCATCGACGACCTAAAGGTGGCGTCGCCGGAGCTCCGGCGACGGCGAGGGTGGCCAGTGGGGGTACCTGGGTGGTCTAGGGACGGTGGAGATGATGCGGAACGACGGCGGCGGCGTGGGGAGAGCTTCTGGTCGAGTGTCGCTTGCTGGGAGGGAGTGCAGCGTCCACGGCGAGCTGCTGCACTTCCGCGGCCACGGGCAGCACTCCGGCGAGCTCCTGGCGTCTCCCCTGTGCATGATACAGAGGGAAAAAGGATGCGCGGAGGGCGGTGTCCAAAGGGAAGAGGGTACGGGCCAGAGAGGAGAGAAAGGGGCAGTGTGGCGTCGCGGCCACGACTGACCTCGACGGCGGCAGTGGCTACGGCAGAGCACGCCCTCCTGGCGGTGCACGGCGAATCGAGAGGGAGAAGTGGGGGAGTGGGGTGGTGTGGTGTTCCTAGAGGGGTGCGGGGGTGGTTTTATAGTGCAGGGCCGGCGTATCGTGGACGGAGTGCACGATCGACGTCCATGGCGCACGGCGGAGATATTTCTCCTCGAATCCGACGCGGTGGTGCGAGGGACGTGGTGACGCGGCGTCCACCGGGGTCCGGACATGTTCTAGAAGCTCTGGCTTGAGTGGTGCGTGTCGAGGTGCAGTGAGCTGCGCGAATTTGGGCCGGCATCGCCGCGGCTGCCACGGCGGCGCTGGGGTGGATTCGAGGCGAGGGAGGTCGTGAGTGCTCTCCTCTGCGGCGCCGCGGCTGCAGAGGCACAGGAGCGAGGGAGAGCGCGGCCAGGGGGGCCTGGGGAGCGCGGAAACGGCGGGGAACGGTCACGGCGACACGGCGACGCGTCGGGGCGAGGGAGAGAGGTGGACGACGACGTTCTTGCAGAACGCCCCCTGGATTCTTTTTTCCAATTACAACTAGGTCCTTCTCTGCTTCTTTTTCTTCTTTTCATTTCCAGCAGCACTTTCTGGAATTTATTTGGGGTACTTAAACAATTTAGAAAAATTCACAAATATTTGTGAGGCTTCCACATAGCATGTAGTAGCTCCACAAAATTTGGCATTTCAAAATAAAATGTTTTGAATCATTTTCTTTCATAGGGTTTTAATTATTGCATTTTGTTTTATTTCAATTGTTTTTACTTTTGAATTTTAAAATAGGTGTAAAATATTATTTGGAAGAGATAAGTGATAAGGATGTAAATGAGAGGTTTCAAATAACATTCCTCTGAATTTTGTTTGGAACATTATTGAGTTTCTTATTTGTCACTTTTATTTTTTTCTTGTTTCACTTTTGCTTTTATATTTCCTTTCTATTACTTCAAGCAAGCAAGCAACACAAGCAACAAGAAATAATTACCACAAGCAACAATTGACAAACAACACATAAAATCAACAAAAGTTTTTGTTGGCTCTCATTTTTGGAATAATAATACTGATTAATATTTTTGGGATGTTACAATCTACCTATTAGCTTTATGCTATTCCAAGTATGTTTATCATGTTATATTGTGTTATCTACATTTCTGAATTTAAATGCTTATGTTATTGATTGTCATGGGAAAAATTGGTTAAAAGCTCTCACGAACTTGATGCACAATTTACTTTTATTGCATTTAATAAGCATGAACCATTGTGATTAAAATTATGAAGTTGTGGGCTTGATAATAGTTTTGGTTGGGAGTTAGCCCATATGTGCTATCACATGGCATGCTTTCAACATTGCACTTATTTATATTTAGTTGATGTCATGTACTTTTGTTTATGGATGCCTATCAAGGGTGAAATGAATGTGGATACTTAGTAAGTTCAAAGAGTTTGTATAAATGGTTAGAGAAATGCCTGGGCCGCTAATCTAAGCCATGCATCATTCATGGTGGAAATTTACAGCATAACCATAATGTTCATTCAGTGATGCACCTCATAATAAAAAGCTATACCCATAGTAAATAAAAGAGTGCTGAGATTGTTCATTGTCTGTTTGTCTTGTTGTTTTGACATGGGCTTGTTCATGTCAAGGGGCAAGAGGTACCTCAGTGCAGTTCTTGATGATACTATTATTACTTGCAATGACCTTTATTTGAATTTACTTTGTGGACCAAAGTAACACATGGTGTAGGTACTTGTATTCAAGGGACATGAGACATTCAACCAATACATTGTCAAGCACACCACTCATATTTGCTGTCACTTTAAACATTAATCATTCAAGATGCTATGATAGGGGTAATGAGAGCTCCACACCAATGACTACCACATTGCAAGCATTAACTTAAGTAGAAGTGTTTGGAAGTTAGATGAAACTTATTCATGCTTACCTCTACTTATTTATCTATCCAAAGTGTCCACCGTTTATATTCAGTTTTCATAAGAAGCACTCTATGACCACCATAGGATGTTTTTACTTTTCATTATGCATACATTTGGTCCATAGTACTTTCTTCTATGTTACACTTTGTGAATTTATCATTGAACATCTTTACATTGAGTATTTGAGATCACTTCATAATTTATCTTGCATATTGTTATTCCTTTGAAGAATGAATCATTTGACTCTATGTAGCAATAGTAATCACCTTTGATATCCATTGATAGTATTAAAATGCAAAGTCCATGTTAGTTTTATCACCTTCATACTCGGACGAGCATGGGTTAAGCTTGGGGATGTTGATAAATGTAAAATGCATACATGAAATTTACATTTTATTACATGTTATTCCATTTTATTTGCATCATATAAGGGTTATATTCATGATTTATATTAAGTTTTGGGGATAATTAACAATGTCCCCATTTTTCTGGAATTAACCCTGCACTGTCAGAGAACCCCTTTTTCTATATTTTACGTTTCAGGCGACCAAATCACGTCATAATGACCTGAGATTTTACAGGGATCACTTTTTTGGAAGGAACGAAACGTAGGCGCAAAGGAATCAAAGAAATGGAGACCAGAAGGCAGAAAGGGGTGGGCCACGCGGCCAGATTCCCTGACCGCGTGGGACCCACCAAGTTGGCCCTCGGCCTCCGCTGCTGTCGATCTTTCTTCCTGAAGCTTCGTCTTGACCTAAAAACGACTATATATAGACCCCCCCAAGGCTTTCGCGAAGGAGAGCGCCGCCAAAACATAGAAACCATGAAACAGAGACCTGGAGCTGAAGATTGGAGGGGGAAAACTCCGGCGGGGCGCTGCCGGTGTGGTCTCCTTCCCCTCCAACAACATCTCCACCGACACCATGATGAAGAGGGAGTAGTCCACCCCTGGACTATGGGTTTGTGAAGTAACTTATGTATCTCTCCTCTCTATGAGCTTCACTAATTAGTACCGTATGAGCTGCTGAACATGATTACGGTCATCTATGTAATTCCTTTGTGGTGGATCTTTATTATGAGTTAATACATGTTTGAGATTGCAATGGTTTTGTTTCAGTTATGAAAGTAGATGCATATTATGTACCCCGTTCTTATTTACTTGTCATGATTAAGCATGTTTATGAGAGCGTGTGAGGGGAACGTGTGCATTAGTTGGAGTAACGGGGGTGGCTAGTGCAGTGAACGTGACAGATAGTTCTGCGATCCACTTGGGTTTTCTACCTTACTTTGTTGCCTCACTAGGGATAAACAAAAATACCATGCTACCGGAGAGTGGATGTGACCTTGGCCACTACCTCCATGACTAGATCTAACATGTTCTTATTTTAACTTCATGTCATTGAACTTATTGCTATGCTCTGATTTATCTTAATTACTAAGGTGTTATGATTTAGTTCGCATCTTGGTGGAGCATAAGAGAGAGAACAACTTATACTTGAGATCTCTATGTTAGGACGTGATGCTCATATTATTAATAACTTATCAAACCATGTCTTGCCATCTTTCATGTTAATTTTAGTGTTCCATTGTCTACCACATTATCAAGAGAGAGTGCATTTGTGAAACCATGAACCCCAGTCCATTTTTAATCATAAGAAATACCTTTCCAACACTTTTATCACCACTTTTGTTTGCTGCCATTATTAAATCCGAAAATGCAAAAATATTTTTACATCTTGCATACATTATAAAAAACTCAAAAATATCATTTATCATTACTACCACCATCCTTACATATTTATTTTACCATCATACATATTTACTACTGTTTGCATATTATTTTATTATCATTCTCACACCTTGTGCTTGACAACCACTTGGTGAGGTTGAGGGCACAAAACAATTTATTTGTTGCAGATTCTCAAGAGAAGGATAAGGAGATAACACCTGAAATACTGGTTCCCCGAGAGTCCGATATAAACCCTCGAGTCCCCCCTCGTGGGAAAACTGTCTTCCACTACTACATACACTCTGAACTTGGAGTCTCAACCTAAACCATATTCTTTTGACGCAGGTAACTCCACGCCATCAAGACTGTTTTCTGGCGTCCGTTATAATAGCATCATTGGGTATCAGTCACCAAACCATCCCCTCATGCATAACGGAGTCATCTCCGTCGATGAGGCATCCCATACTAATATGAGCAAATTATATGACTACGCCCTTTTCCCATATGTGGGTAAATGTGGCTGCACAGAGTATCGGCTGGTTGACGTAAGTACAAGGACACACTGTGCATTTTTTTTCATAAACATCTCCATTTCTCCACTTCAACACCGACATCTCGGCATTTCATAACCACACAAGTATTTTTCAAAGGAGTTTTGAATAAACCATATTTATTTTTCCCATCCTATAATTTTATATAAACTATCTTATACTTCTACATAGGGTGGCAAAATAATTTCCATATGCTTTTTGAAAAGGTTTTAGAAAATCTTTGCCTTAAGAGTAAATCATGTTATCAAAGTAGATGCATATATTTGGGTTGCAAGCTCAGAGGGTAGCTTGCCTTGCTCGACAAAGTGACCTTGGTCTTGATCTTCAGGTTCAACAAATTCTTCTTCTCGATAATCCGACAGCGTTCTCGTCTAATTAATAAACAAGCAAATACAAACAATCACTAAACTAATCAAACAACATCACAACATTACAATCTTAAATGCTATAAATAGCACAGCACACATCAAACAACACACTTTGGTTTCAAATTAATTGAATTAAACATTATTTATTTATGTCTTAAATATGGCAGAAACTTGTTGAACATGTTTAATTACACAACTTGAGTTCTGTTGGTCACAAAAATACAAAATAAAATTCTACAGAAAGCTACTGTGGTATTTTTAATAATACATTTTTATTATTTATCTAAATGAAATGAAACCACTTGGGTTGGTTAACCAATTTCATAAGCTTTCCAGAACATTTGGATTTGATTTATTTGGGTTTATAAATCTCGAGATATTGCATTTTAAAGTTGATGCCAGTACCAAATTCTTCTAAGGATTTAAATTAGAAAAGTTAACTATTCTGGATAATGTTGAAGAACCTGACGAGTGGGGTCCACTCGTCAGTGACTCAACTGAAACGGTGCGCGCGCGGATAAAGTTTAAAAGTCTGACGAGCGGGGCCCGCTCGTCAGTGGCTGTTCTAATCGAAGCGGTACGCGGCCGTAGATTAAAGATCTAACGGCCCACGTTCCATCGCAACGGCGACGACCTAAAACTGGCGGCGCCGTGGCTCCGGCGACGGCGAGGTCGGTGATTCGCTCACCTAGGGGCTCGGGAGGACGTGCAAGTAGGCAGATCGACGACGGAGCCTTGGGGAAGCTTGCTGGAGGACTTGTGCTTCCTGGGACGGCTCCAATCGACGGCGGTGAGCAGCTGCACTTCCATGGCCACGGCACGAACTCCGGCAAGCTCCTGACGGCGAGTCTGTGCATGAAACAGAGGGAAAAGAGAGCGTGTGAGTGCGGTGAGCTCGAGCAACAGCGTAGAGGGGTCAGAGGAAGAAAGGGGCAACAGCACGGCGTGGCCGTGTTCGCCTCCTGCCTCGGGCACGGCCGAGCTCGGAGATGACACGGGCAGCAGCAACTCGCTGCAGCAACGGCTCCGCCCTCCTGGCGGTGCACGAGGGAAGGTGGAGCAAGGGAGAGGAAGTGGCGCGGTGTGGAGAAAATGAGAGGGCTCGGGTGGCTTATAAGCTCGAGCTTCGGCTCATGGTGGTCGTCGTCCACGCGGTGTCCAGAGGGTGGGAGAGATCGGCGGAGGCTGTCTGGGGAGCCGCAGGTGAGCTATGGAGTGGCTGGACGCAGCCACGCAGCGTGGGGCAGTGGCGCGCTGGCTCGACCGCGGTGTCCATGGGTCGGCCATGGCGGACGTCGAGCACGGACGCGTGCGATGGGGTGGCTGTGGGTGCAGTGGTGCTGATGTGGGCGTGCCTCCTGGAGCAGAAGAGCGAGGGAGAAGGGGGGGCACGGCGCTGGGCTCCCACGGCGTCGACACCTCCATCGCCACAGTGGCGACCATGGCGCGAGCGCGCGGTCGGCTGTCCCCTGGCGGCGACCACGGCGCACGGTCTCCCTGCTCGATTTCTTCGGCTCCAACGGGCGCGGTGAGAGGAGTGGAGTGAGAGAGATCGATCTGTGCCAGGGATTCGACGAAACTAGCTCGGATTCGATCGAATTTGGTTCGGATTTGGGGATGAACATGACACTGTCACCAGGTGTTCGACAGTATCCTCACCCAAATCAAAATTTGAATTTTTGCAATTTGTTTTCATAATTTGGTTTATACACATTTAACATGATTTGTGGTGCTGTGTTGGATTTTATTTGACAAGTGCATCATAGCACATTTTGTAATTTGAATAAGATAAAGAAAGATGTTGGAATTTAAATTTAGATTTTTGAAATTAATATTTGAGAGAGAAAAGTGGTGAGAATAAAAATGAGAGTGACTACTATCACTCCACTGAATTTTGTTTGAAGGAAAAATCAATTTCACACTTGGAGAAATTGTGTGACACTTGTCATATGATTTTATTGTTTTCACTTTTGTTTTTATTTCTTTTCTTTTCTTCAAGTTTTTAATTAGAGCAAACAACCTCACAAGCAACAAGAAATAATTATCACAAGCAACAATATACAATCAACACATATAAATTAACAAAAGTTTTTGTTGGCCCTCATTTTTGGAATAATAATACTTATAATAATTTTGGGATGTTACAGATCCTTCCCCCCTTAAAATAAATCTCGTCCCGAGATTTGCTAGGCTTAGGTACTAAAGAGGTTTGGGAATTCGCTTCTAAGATAATCTTCGCGTTCCCAAGTTGCTTCTTCTTCAGAGTGGTTAGTCCACTGGACTTTGTAGAACTTGATCGCGCGCCTCGGGTAAGACGAACATCTTCGTCAAGAATCTTGACGGGTCTCTCACGATAAGTCAGGTCTTGGTTCAGGTCGATGGAGAGGTGGTCGATGTTTTTGAAAACATCAGGCTGGTCGGGAACTTCAAGACACTTCCGGAGCAAGGAAATGTGGAAGACATCGATAATCTGCTAACTCCGGGGAACTCCAGTTGATAGGATACTTCTCCTCGACGAGCAATGATCTTGAAAGGTCCAATATATCTTGGCGCTAATTTTCCTTTGACATGGAAACGCTGCATTCCTTTAAGGGGTGTCACTCGGAGATAGACATAATCTCCGACACTGAAAGTGACATCACGACGCTTGGAATCAGCGTAACTCTTCTGACGGGATTGGGCAGTTTTGAGGCGTTCACGAATAAGCTGAACTTGCTCTTCAGCTTCACGGAGGGTATCTGGTCCAAACAATTTGCCTTCTCCGGTGTCGGACCAATTCAGGGGCGTACGACACTTCTTGCCGTAAAGTGCTTCAAAAGGGGCCATTTGCAGACTAGACTGATAACTATTGTTGTAGAGAACTCTGCAAACGGAAGACAATCTTCCCACTTGGAACCATAGGATAGAACACATGCGCGAGCATGTCCTCCAATATCTGGTTCACTCGTTCAGTTTGGCCATCGGTCTGGGGATGATAAGCTGTGCTAAATGCTAACTTGGTTCCGAGGGCTTCGTGAAGGGATTTCCAGAATCTTGAAGTGAATTGCGTGCCTCTATCAGATACAATCTTCTTAGGCACACCATGCAGGCTTACTATTCTGGAAATATACAAGTCTGCTAACTGATTTCCCCGATAAGTGGTATTGACAGGAATGAAATGGGCAACCTTGGTCAGTCGATCAACGATGACCCAGATTGAATCATGGCCTCGGTTGGACCTTGGAAGTCCGGTAATAAAATCCATTCCAATTTCATCCCACTTCCACTCGGGAATTTTCAAAGGTTGAAGCAATCCAGCGGGTCGCTGATGTTCAGCCTTGACTCGCTGACAGATATCACACTTGGCTACAAAAGAACCAATCTCTCGCTTCATTCCATGCCACCAAAATCTTTCACGAAGGTCTTGGTACATTTTGGTTCCGCCGGGGTGGATTGAATAAGGGGTCTCATGGGCTTCCTTCAGGATTAATTCCTTAAGTTCCGACATTGGGCACACAGATACGGCCATTGAATCTCAGCACTCCTTCAGCATCTTCGGTAAAACCGGGTGCTTTGCCGAGAGAAATCTTCTTCTTAATTCCTTCAATGCTTTCATGATCTTTTTGGGCTTCCTTGATTTGATCCATCAGGGTTGGGGCTAACTCTAAATTGGCGAGATAACCATGGCTAACAAGTTCTAGTCCAAAATCTTTGAACTCTTTGAACAAGGCTGGCTGTTCGGCTTGGATCAAGGCATTCAGGGTGCAAGGTTTGCGACTAAGGGCATCGGCAACTACATTAGCCTTTCCGGGGTGATAGTGGATTCCAATATCATAATCCTTGATTAATTCCATCCATCTCCTCTGTCGCAGGTTCAACTCCTTCTGGGTGAAAATATACTTCAAGCTCTTATGATCCGTATAGATCTCGCAGCGATGTCCCGCAAGATAGGGACGCCACGTCTTAAGAGCAAGAACAACAGCAGCTAACTCCAGGCCATGGGTTGGATAATTCTCTTCATGCGGTCGCAACTGCCGGGACAGATACGACACAACTTTGCCTTCTTGCATCAGAACGCAACCAAGTCCGAGGCGTGATGCATCGCAATACACGTCGAAACTCTTGGTGACGTCTGGCATAATCAAGATTGGGGTTGAGGTCAGTCTCTTCTTCAATTCTTGGAAACTCTCTTCACACTTCTGAGTCCATTCAAATTTCTTGTCCTTCTTCAACAGTTGGGTCATGGGTTTGGCTATACTGGAGAATCCTTCAACGAACTTGCGGTAATAACCCGCTAGTCCGAGAAAGCTTCGGATTTCAGTCACACTGGTTGGGGCTTTCCAGTCAACAATGGCTTGGATCTTCTCGGGTCTACAGAAATTCCTCCAGCAGACACAACATGTCCGAGAAATGCCACTTCACTAAGCCAAAACTCACACTTGCTAAGCTTGGCATACAGCTGGTGCTTTCGGAGGGTCTCCAAAACTAGACGCAGGTGTTCAGCATGCTCTTCTTCGGTCTTGGAATAAATAAGGATGTCATCGAGGAAAACTACCACGAACTTGTCGAGGTACTCCATGAAAATCTTGTTCATGAGATTCATGAAATAGGCTGGGGCATTGGTCAGACCAAAGGACATCACGGTGTACTCAAACAAACCGTAACGAGTGGTGAAGGCGGTTGGGAATGTCTGACTCTCGGATCTTCAACTGATGATATCATGTCCGAAGATCAATCTTGGAAAAGACTCGGGCTCCGTTCATCTGGTCGAACAGATCCTCGATCTTGGGAAGAGGATACTTGTTTTTAATGGCCACGTCATTTAGCTTGCGATAATCCACACACAGGCGTGTGGTACCGTCTCTCTTGTCCACAAAAATGATGGGTGATCCCCAAGGTGAAGCGCTTGGGCGAACAAGACCTTTGCTGAGCATATCAGCCAACTGCTTCTTCAACTCAACCAGTTCTTCCGGATTCATCCGATAAGGCCTTTGGGATATAGGGGTTGTTCCTGGGATAAGTTCAATTATGAACTCAATATCCCGGTCTGGCGGCATACCAGGCAACTCTTCAGGGAAAACATCTCGGAATAGGTGAATGATGGTCCCGAAGAGCAAGGCCTTGATACCTGCAAAAGTAAACGGGATTAGGTTGAGACTCCAAGTGCAGAGTGTATAGTAAGTGGAAGACTGTTTTCCCCACGAGGGTGACTCGAGGGTTTAATATCGAACTCTCGGGGAATCTGAAGTGGTAGATTTATCTTCTTATCCTTCTTTTGGTTACCTACAAAACAAGGTTAGATGTTTTGGTCCTCAACCTCACCTGTGGTTGTCAAGCACAAGGTGTAAGAATGATATCAGGATAGTTATGCAATGCAAACAAGAAATAAATATGCAATGATGGTGGATGCAATGATAAATGATATTTTTGGGTTTTTGAATGATGTATGCAAGATGAAAAGTATTTTTTATTTTCGGATTTAATGATGGCTGAAAATAGAAAAGTGGTATATGTTGTTGGAAAGGTGTTTCTTATGATAAAAAATGGATTGGGGTTCATGGTTTCACAAATGCACTCTCTCTTTACAAAGTGGTAGACAATGGAACACACACAGTTAACATATCAGATTGCAACACAGGGTTTGATAACAAGTTACTTAGATATATGGGCATCACGTCCTAACATAGAGATATTTTGGTTATTAACCTCTCTTATACTCCACCAAGATGCGAACTAAATCATAACACCTCAGAATTAAGATAACTCAGAGTATAGCATTAAGTATCATGACATGAAGTGAAAATAAGAACATGCTAGATCTAGTCATGGAGTAGTGGCAATGGTCACGCCCACATCCCCGGTAGCATGGTATTTTAGTTATCCCTAGTGAGGCAACAAAGTAAGGTAAAGATACCAAAGTGGATCGCAGAACTTTCTCTCACGTTCACTGCACTAGCCACCCCCCGTTACTCCAACTAATGAACACGTTCCCCCACACACGCTCTCATAAACATGCTTGATCAAAACAAGTAGACAAGAACGGGTACATAATATGCATCTATACTCATAACTGAAACAAACATTGCAATCTCAAACATATATTAACTCATAAAGATCCATCACAAAAGTATTACAACGGTGACTGTAATCATGTTCAGCAGCTCATACGGTGCTAATTAGTGAAGCTCAAGAGAGGAGAGATACATAAGTTACTTCCACAAACCCATAGTCCAGAGGTGACTACTCCCTCTTCATCATGGAGACGGTGGAGAAGTCGATGGAGAAGATGGAGACCACGCCGGCAGCGCCCCGCCGGAGTTTTCCCCCTCCAATCTGCAGCTCCTGATCTCCATTTCGGTGTTTCTGTGTTTGTGCGGCGCTCCTTCCAGAGAACGTCGGGGACCTTTTATATAGGCGTTTTTAGGTCAAGACGATGTCGGTGGAGAAAAGATCGAAGGCAACGGAGCCACGAGGCCCAAATGGGTGGTCCCACGCGGCTACAGTACCAGGTCGCGTGGGCCCCCCTCGTTTGGCCCTCGAGCCTCCGTTTGCTCGCTTACTTCGCCCACAAGTCTTCTTCCTTCCAAATATTGACGCCCGTAAATTTCCAGGTGATTTTGTTGACGTTTGGGTCCCTGAAACATTAAAATAAGAAAAACGGGTTTTCTGGCTGTTGGCTCTAGGTTGAGGGAATATCTCCCCGCAATAGTGCCAGAAACAATGCTTGTACGTCACACGTCAGTTGGGAACCCCAAGAGGAAGGTATGATGAGTGCAGCAGTAAGTTTTCCCTCAGTATGAAACCAAGGTTTAATCGAACCAGTAGGAAAACGAGGTTTGCTTCGAAGGTGTTGGTGAAGGAGTGTAGTGCGGCGCAACACCAGGGATTCCGGTGCCAACGTGGAACCTGCACAACACAACAAATTACTTTGCCCCAACTTAACAGTGAGGTTGTCAATCTCACCGGCTTGCTGAAAACAAAGGGTTAAACGTATCGAATGGAAATGATGTTTGTTTGCATAAAACAGTAGAGAACAATGATTGCAGTAGATTGTATTTCAGATGTAAAAGAATGGACCGGGGTCCACAGTTCACTAGTGGTGTCTCTCCAATAAGATAACTAACATGCTGGGTAAACAAATTACAGCTGGGCAATTGACAATTGATAAGTGCATATAACATGCATGTGTGAGCTGTGGTGTCTACTATGAGATTCATTTGGGCATTACGACAAAGTACATAGACCGCTATCCAGCATGCATCTATGCCTAAATAGTCCACTTTCCGGTTAACATCCGTACCCCTTCCAGTATTAAGTTGCAAGCAACAGACAATTGCATTAAGTAATGTGCGTAATGTAAACAATACATTCATCCTTGAATAAAGCATTGCTGTTTTACCCCTAGTGGCAACAACACATCTACAACCTTAGAACTTGCTGTCACTATCCCAGGTTAAATAGAGGTTGAACCCAACTATCATGCATAAATACCCCCTCTTGGAGTTACAAGTATTCACTGGCCAAGGCTTCAACAAGTAACGGAGAGCATGCAAGATCACAAATGACATAGACATGATAATATAATATTCAGCTCCACATAGGTATCAATATAAGTCAGATCCCAGCAAACACAACATGTAGCATTACAATAAGATGATCTTGATCATGATAGGCAGCTCACAAGATCTAAACATGATGGCACAAGTGGAGAAGACAACCATCTAGCTACTGCTATGGACCCATAGTCCAAGGATGAACTACTCACGCATCACTCCGGAGGCGGGCATGGCGATGTAGAGCCCTCCGGTGATGATTCCCCTCTCCGGCAGGGTGCCGGGAAGAGCTTCAGAACCCCCCGAGTTAGGGTTGACGACGGCGGCGGCAGCGAATATGTTCTGGATGAAAGGCTCGGTGTTTTAGGGTTTTCGCGTCTCGGGGAATAAATAGGCGAAGGGGCGATGTCGGCGGACCCCCGAGGGGCCCAAACCACCTGGCGGCGCGGCTGGGCCCACTGCCGCGCCGCCTGTGGTTTGGCCACCTCGTGGCTCTCTTCGTCTCTCCTTCGGACTCCGTGTACGTGCTGGAAAAATAGGGACTGGCCTTTTGTTTCGTGCAATTCCGAGAATATTTCCAGAAGTAACTTTCTGAAACCAAAAACAGCAGAAAACAGGGAACTGGCACTGTGGCATCTTGTTAATAGGTTAGTCCCAGAAAATGCATAAAAGTGATACGAAGTGTATATAAAACATGTAGCAAATGGTATAATATAAGCATGGAACAGCAGAAATTATGGATACGTTGGAGACGTATCAAGCATCCCCAAGCTTAGTTCTACTCGTCCTCGAGTAGGTAAAACGATAACAACAAATAATTTCTGAGGAGACATGCTTTCACACAATCTTGATCAATATATTGCAAGGCTCATGTCATGAATGAAGTGACTCAAAGCAATGATCTATAGTTTGCTAACAAATAGATAAAGAGTAAACAATGAATCATATAAGCAAAAACTTTTCATGAATAGTACTTTCAAGACAAGCATCAAAAAGTTTTGCATAAGAGGTAACTCATAAAGCAATAGATTCAAAGTAAAAGGCATTGAAGCAACACAAAGGATGATTAAGTTTCAGCATTTGCTTTCAACTTGTAACATGTATATCTCATGGATAGTTGTCAACATAAAGCAATATAACAAGTGCAATAAGTAAATATGTAAGAATCAATGCACACAAAGTTGACACAAGTGTTTGCTTCTAAGATAGAAAGGAGTAGGTAAACTGACTCAACATAAAGTAAAAGATAGGCCCTTCGCAGAGGGAAGCAGGGATTAAATCATGTGCTAGAGCTTTTTAAGTTTTCGAAAGCATATAGAGAGCACAAAATAAGTATTTGAGAGGTGTTTGTTGTTGTCAACGAATGGTAGTGGGCACTCTAACCCCCTTGTCAACCAGACTTTCAAAGAGCGGCTCCCATGAAGGACGTTATCTACCAGCAAGGTAGATCATCCCTCTTCTCTTTTGTTTACACATGTATTTTAGTTTCTTTATAGATGACACTCCTCCCAACCTTTTGCTTACACAAGCCATGGCTAACCGAATCCTCGGGTGCCTTCCAACATTCACATACCATGGAGGAGTGTCTATTGCAAAATTAAGTTGCTTACTGATAAATCAGGGCAAAACATGTGAAGAGAATTATTAATGAAAGTTGTAATTAATTGGGGCTGGGCACCCCGTTGCCAGCTCTTTTTGCAAATTATTGGATAAGCGGATGTATATGCCACTAGTCCAGGTGAAAGTCTGTCAGAAGTAAATGACAAGATTGAAAGATAAAACACCACATACTTCCTCATGAGCTATAAAACATTGACACAAATAAGGAGTAATAAAGTTTTGAATAGTTTAAAGGTAGCACATGAAATATTTACTTGGAATGGCAGGAAATACCACATAGTAGGTAGGTATGGTGGACACAAATGGCATGGGTTTTGGCTCAAGTTTTGGATGCACGAGAAGCATTCCCTCTCAGTACAGAGTTTAGGCTAGCAAGGTTGTTTGAAGCAAACACAAGTATAAACCGGTACAGCAAGAATCACATAAAAACATATTGCAAGTATTATAAGACTCTACACTGTCTTCCTTGTTGCTCAAACATTTTACCAGAAAATATCTAGACCTTAGAGAGAACAAATATGCATCCCAAGTCTCAACAAGCTCTACGGTAGTTCTCCACTACTAGGCTTTAACTACATGATGCAAGAGCTTAAACATGATCTACTTGAGAGCTCAAAACAATTGCAAAGCATCAAATCAAAACAAGACAATGATCTACAAGAATGCATATGTCTTTTCCAATACCAACTACTACATGTAGCATTTTCTTTCTTCCAAACAAACACCAATAATTTATTTAAACATAAACTCTCCAAATGATAATATAATGCAGCAAGAGAGTATTTATAAACAAGTGCTAACAGCTCGAAGAGATGCATGAAAAACAGGAGCTAAAAGCACTGCAGTAGCTAGTTAAGAATACTCAACAAATATAAGTGAAGAACATGAGTATTCACATGAAAAAGCGGAGCGTGTCTCTCTCCCACACAAGGATTGCTAGGATCCGAATTTATTCAAACAAAAACAAAAATAAAAACACACAGACGCTCCAAGTAAAGCGCATAAGATGTGAAAGAATTAAAATATAGTTTCACTAGAGATGACCTGATAAGTTTGTTGATGAAGAAGGGGATGCCTTGGGCATCCCCAAGCTTAGACGCTTGAGTCTCTCTGAATATGGTTGGGATGAACCACGGGGGCATCCCCAAGCTTAGGCTTTTCACTCTTCTTGATCACATAATATCACCCTTCTCGCTTGATCCTTGAAAACTTCCTTCACACCAAACTCAAGACAGTTCTCATTAGAGGGTTAGTGCATAATCAAAAATTCTCATATTCTGTAATGATACAATCAATCCCAAAGCTTCTGGACATTAGCTACAGCCACCAATGCTTTGTGGAGCAAAGAAATCCACACAAACACAGTAAAAGAGCGAATGCAAAACAAAAGGCAGAATCTGTCAAAAACAGAACAGTCTGGAATGACGAATTTTTTCGAGGCACTTAAGTTGCTCAGATGGATCTGGCCTAAAATAATGAAAGTTGCGTACATATCTCAGGAATATGCGTGATTTTCTCAGAATTTTTTGAATTTTCTACAGGGAGATAAGCTCAAATCCGTGACAGCTAAAAATCTGTCACTGCGCAGAAATCCAAATCTTGCATCAACTTTCAATATAGAACTTTACTTGGCACAACATTGCGATAAAATAAAGATACAAAGGAGTTGCTACAGAAGTAACAAAACTCCTTGACTCAAAGAAAACAAAAATAACAGCAAATAAAAACGATGGGTTGTCTCCCATAAGCGCTTTTCTTTAACGCCTTTCAGCTAGGCGCAGAAAGTGAAAATCAAGTGTTGTCAAGAGAAGAAGCATCAACATCATAACTTGCTCTAACAATAGAGTCAAAAGGTAACTTCATTCTCTTCCTAGGGAAGTGTTCCATACCTTTCTTGAGAGGAAATTGGTACCTTATATTACCTTCTTTCATATCAATGATGGCACCAACAGTTCGAAGAAAAGGTCTTCCCAAAACAATAGGACAAGATGCATTGCATTCAATATCCATAACAATAAAATCAACGGGACAAGGTTATTGTTTACTGTAATAAAAACATCATTAACTCGCCCCAAAGGTTTCTTCATAGCATTATCAGCGAGAAAAACATCCAAATAACAATGTTCCAAAGGTGGCAAATCAAGAATATCATAAAGCTTCTTGGGCAAAACTGAAACACTTGCACCAAGATCACACAAGGCATTGCAATAAAAATCATTCACCTTTACCTTAATGATGGGTTCCCAACCATCTTCTAATTTCCTAGGAATAGAAGCTTTAAGTTTCAACTTCTCCTCCCTAGCTTGCAAAAGAGCATTTGTAATATGCTTTGTAAAAGCCAAATTAATAGTGCTAGCATTGGGACTTCTAGCTAATTTTTGCAAGAACATAATAACTTCAGAGATGTTACAATCATCAAAATCAAAATCATTATTGTCAATGGTGGTGGAACCATTGTCTCCAATAGTTTGAAAAATTTCAGCACTTTTATCAGAAAAAGTTTCAGCAGTTTTAGGCAATTTCAAACGCTTTGCAGAAGTAGTAGAGACATTACAACACCAATAACATTACCATCAATAGTAGGAGGTTTACTAGCATGTAAACATTAGCATTACTAGTGGTGGTGATAGTACAAACTCTAACTATACTATTCTCTTTTTCAAGTTCTTCCTCTTTTTCCCACCTAGCATGCAATTCAGCCAACATCCTAATATTATTATCAATTCGAACTTGGATGGCATTTGCTGTAGCAAATGACTTAATATCTTTAACTTCATTAGGCATAACTTTCAGTTTTAGAATTTCAACATCATGAGCAAGACTATCAACTTTAGAGACAAGATCATCAATTTTTTCAAACTTTTCCTCAACAGTTTTATTGAAAGCTTTTTGTGTGCTAATAAATTCTTTAAGCATAGCTTCAAGATCAGAGGACACACTTCTATTGTTGCTGTAGGAATTACCATAAGAATTGCCATAACCATTTGAAGGATAAGGCTTATAATTGTTGCTACCAAAATTATTCCTATAAGCATTGTTGTTGAAGTTGTTGTTTTTAATGAAGTTTACATCAACATGCTCTTCTTGAGCAACCAATGAAGCTAAAGGAATATTATTAGGATCAACATGAGATCTACCATTCACAAGCATAGACATAATAGCATCAATCTTATCACTCAAAGAGGAGGTTTCTTCAACAGAATTTACCTTCTTACCTTGAGGAGCTCTTTCGGTGTGCCATTCGGAATAGTTGATCATCATATCATCAAGTAGCTTTGTTGCTGCACCTAAAGTGATGGACATAAAGGTTCCTCCAGAGGCTGAATCCAATAAGTTCCTTGAGGAAAAATTTAATCCTGCATAAAAGGTTTGGATGATCATCCAAGTAGTCAGTCCATGAGTGGGACAATTCTTCACCAAAGATTTCATTCTTTCCCAAGCTTGAGCAACATGTTCATTATCAAGTTGTTTAAAATTCATAATGCTACTTCTCAAGGATATAATCTTAGCAGGAGGATAATATTTCCCTATGAAAGCATCTTTGCATTTTGTCCAAGAATTAATACTATTTCTAGGCAAAGAAAGCAACCATTCTTTAGCTCTTCCTCTCAAGGAGAAAGGAAAAAGTTTCAGTTTTATAATATCCCCATCCATATCCTTATACTTTTGCATTTCACAAAGTTCAACAAAGTTATTAAGATGGGCAGCAGCATCATCAGTACTAACACCAGAAAATTGCTCTTTCATAACAAGATTTAATAGAGCAGGTTTAATTTCATAAAATTCTGCTGTAGAAGCAGGTGGAGCAATAGGAGTGCATATGAAATCATTGTTGTTTGTGCTAGTGAAGTCACACAACTTAGTGTTCTCAGGAGTACTCATTTTGAAAAACAAAATTAAACAAGTAACTAATTTTTTTGTGTTTTTGATAAAAGAGCAAACAAACTAAATAAAAATAAACTAAGCAAGACAAATAACAAAGTAAAGAGATTGGGTGTGAGAGACTCCCCTTGCAGAAGCAATTCGTTTTCCCCGGCAACGGCGCCAGAAAACGTGTTGGTGGCTCTAGGTTGACGAGGGAATATCTCCCGCAATAGTGCCAGAAACAATGCTTGTACGTCACACGTCAGTTGGGAACCCCAAGAGGAAGGTATGATGAGTGCAGCAGTAAGTTTTCCCTCAGTATGAAACCAAGGTTTAATCGAACCAGTAGGAAAACGAGGTTTGCTTCGAAGGTGTTGGTGAAGGAGTGTAGTGCGGCGCAACACCAGGGATTCCGGTGCCAACGTGGAACCTGCACAACACAATCAAATTACTTTGCCCCAACTTAACAGTGAGGTTGTCAATCTCACCGGCTTGCTGAAAACAAAGGGTTAAACGTATCGAATGGAAAATGATGTTTGTTTGCATAAAACAGTAGAGAACAATGATTGCAGTAGATTGTATTTCAGATGTAAAAGAATGGACCGGGGTCCACAGTTCACTAGTGGTGTCTCTCCAATAAGATAACTAACATGCTGGGTAAACAAATTACAGCTGGGCAATTGACAATTGATAAGTGCATATAACATGCATGTGTGAGCTGTGGTGTCTACTATGAGATTCATTTGGGCATTACGACAAAGTACATAGACCGCTATCCAGCATGCATCTATGCCTAAATAGTCCACTTTCCGGTTAACATCCGTACCCCTTCCAGTATTAAGTTGCAAGCAACAGACAATTGCATTAAGTAATGTGCGTAATGTAAACAATACATTCATCCTTGAATAAAGCATTGCTGTTTTACCCCTAGTGGCAACAACACATCTACAACCTTAGAACTTGCTGTCACTATCCCAGGTTAAATAGAGGTTGAACCCAACTATCATGCATAAATACCCCCTCTTGGAGTTACAAGTATTCACTTGGCCAAGGCTTCAACAAGTAACGGAGAGCATGCAAGATCACAAATGACATAGACATGATAATATAATATTCAGCTCCACATAGGTATCAATATAAGTCAGATCCCAGCAAACACAACATGTAGCATTACAATAAGATGATCTTGATCATGATAGGCAGCTCACAAGATCTAAACATGATGGCACAAGTGGAGAAGACAACCATCTAGCTACTGCTATGGACCCATAGTCCAAGGATGAACTACTCACGCATCACTCCGGAGGCGGGCATGGCGATGTAGAGCCCTCCGGTGATGATTCCCCTCTCCGGCAGGGTGCCGGGAAGAGCTTCAGAAACCCCCCGAGTTAGGGTTGACGACGGCGGCGGCAGCGAATATGTTCTGGATGAAAGGCTCGGTGTTTTAGGGTTTTCGCGTCTCGGGGAATAAATAGGCGAAGGGGCGATGTCGGCGGACCCCCGAGGGGCCCAAACCACCTGGCGGCGCGGCTGGGCCCACTGCCGCGCCGCCTGTGGTTTGGCCACCTCGTGGCTCTCTTCGTCTCTCCTTCGGACTCCGTGTACGTGCTGGAAAAATAGGGACCTGGCCTTTTGTTTCGTGCAATTCCGAGAATATTTCCAGAAGTAACTTTCTGAAACCAAAAACAGCAGAAAACAGGGAACTGGCACTGTGGCATCTTGTTAATAGGTTAGTCCCAGAAAATGCATAAAAGTGATACGAAGTGTATATAAAACATGTAGCAAATGGTATAATATAAGCATGGAACAGCAGAAATTATGGATACGTTGGAGACGTATCACCTGTGCAGAGTTAATTCCATAAAAAAGGGAGATAAATGAATATTCCCAAAAATCATTATAAAACATTGATATAACCCTTATATGATGCAAATATGATTGGAATATAAGCAATTAAAGTGCAAAGTTCATGTATGCATTTTACATGCATCAGTGAACAACACGGATCTCATCTAGGGCGGGTCGAGCTACGCCCTCATGGCAGCCTGGTTGGGAATGATTGGTTTCAGACACATACTCCACTTCGACCTCTTTGTCGGTGGTGATGGATACAGCTCTTCTGGCACAGTCATTCGACCATGAAACTTGGCTAACCAATTCATACCAAGTATGACATCTATGCCCTGGGTTCCTAGAATAATTAGGTCGGCTGCAAATTTTTGCCTTTGATCTCAATGGCAGTATTGGGACAAAATCTCTTGGTTTCTATGGTGGAGCCAGGGATTTGTATACTCATGGGTTTAGTTAGGAAGCTTCTACTAAACCTCCCTTAGACAAATTCTCGGTAACAAAGGAATGGGTAGCACCAGAATCAAACAGAACAGTTGCAGGTACTGAGTTGACAAGGAACGTACCCAGCACAACATCTGGCGCATCCTGGGCTTCTTCAGCATTGATGTGGTGCAGACGGCCCTTGGCAACAGCAACATTTCCGCGGGTGCGGCATTCTTGCCATTTCCATTGCGGCCTTGACCATTGTTCGGTGCCGGGCATTGGGGCGCTGAACATTCCTCTTAGGATTGGGGCATTCTCTGGAGTAGTGACCCTTGTTGCCGCATTCAAAGCAGACAACATTGGCATTGCGGTTGAAGTTGTTGAAGTTTCCTCCGGGACGGTTATTGTCATTGGGGCGGTTGAAGTTGTTTGGGCGGTTAGGGAAATTGGGGCGTGGAGCTTGTGGTGGTCGATAGGCAGGCTTGGGGTTTTGCTGAAAGATACGAGGCTTCTGGCTGCTCGAACCTTCCTGAGCATTCATCCTCCTCTTACGACCTTCAAACATAGACTTGCGCTTGGTCTCCAGCTGGATGGCTTTGTCCACAAGTGACTCCAAATCATAGAAGTCATGGATAACCAAAGCACACTGCAGTTCATCATGAAGTCCATTCAGAAACGCTCCATCTTCTTCTTCTCTGTGTCGGTGTCATCAGGAGCATACCGAGATAAGTCGGTAAACTCATCAAGATAACCGACCACATCTTACTTCCCTGCCTCAGCTTGCGGAATTCATCCTTCTTCCTCTCAATGAGTCCGCCGGGAATGTGCTTCTTGCGGAACTTCTCCTGGAACTCAGCCCAGTTGATAACATGGCCAGCTTGCTGGAGAGCCTTGGTAGCTTCCCACCAAGCTCGTGCAGGTCCAGCAAGATAGTGGGTTGCATACAGCACCTTCTCAGGTTCTCCACGGCAGCAACTTCCAGTTGTTGTCGATGGTGCGAAGCCAATCATCGGCTTCCAGTGGGTGAAGTCCCTTGGAATAGGTAGGTGGGTTGGTCTTCTGGAAATCGCTCAAAGTGGATCGCTGGTTTCCATCGCCATTGCCATTGCCACCATTGTTGTTGTTGTTGTTGTTGTTGTTTTGGTTGAGATGGGCGGCAGCGATCTGCTGCAGGGCAGCGAGATGAGCTTGACGCTCCTCCCGGGCATTTTGGCGTTCCTCCATGATAAGCGCGAGAAGTTGGGCGGGGGTTGGGTTCGGTGGTGGTGGTGGTGCTCCTCCTCCGTGTTGGTGCGACGAGTGTTCGCCATCCTGAAGCACACCGGGTATAAGAGGCAAGGCAAAAAGGTTCGACTAAGGGAAAAGACGATTTCGCGAAGTGGTTGATTAATTAAGGATATATGGAAAATATTTTACACAGATCAAACAAGACTAACACACTTATATAACACAAACATCACATCAAGGAGTTCACAACATCAAGCTTACAACATCACCCTACATCTAAGGTACATAACACATGGTTTCCAAAAGAACCACTACTTCGACTCGACTAGCGATAGGGGGTCAACCTAATCCTGCGGTAGTACTCAAGTCACTCGCCTACTGAGGTGGAACCTCAGGCTCTGCTGCGTCAGCGTCGGACTGGTAAGGTGGCTCCTCCGGGTCCTCCTCCTCGTCCTCGAGAACTGCCTCGAGTGGCTCCTCCTCCTCGTCAACTAACTCCTCCTCCTCGTCCTCCTGCTCATAGTCCATCTCCTCCAGGAAGTCGTCATCGTCACTGAGGAAAGCGTTGTTCTCCTTGCGGAGATCCTCGCCCTCCTCCTCCATCTCGTCGGTATGGCGCTCCAGATCCTCGATCATCTCGTCCTGCTCCGCCACCCTCTTGCGGAGCTTGGCGATGGTCCTCCTCAGCTGGGTCCTCTTCTTGAGAAGAGCGGCCTTCTCCTCCTTCAGCTGCGCCTCACTCTCGCGACTCTCACTGAGCGAGATGCGCTCGAAGCGAGACCGAGTCTAGCGCACATCAGATCCTCCTGGGTGCGGAAGAGCATAATCTCCATGTCCAGGATGTACTCTCCGAACGTCGGGTGAGGGGGATCGGATAGGGTGTCCATCATCGGTGCGCCTCCCGTAGAACCGGAAACGGGAGTTCACTAACTCCGCCTTGTGCTCCTCACAAAGTCGGGCTAGCAACCTCTGCATAGAACGACACAGTCCGTCGTCCCAGTGACGTCCACGGTGGTGAAGATCAGCGTCCTGGATCCGGGAGACTTGATGTTCCCCCGAACAGACGACTCAACCAACCAACACAGGTTCCCGTTGCCGAGAGTGTCCACCTGGGCTCCCTTAAACTCTGGAGCGGGGCGACCTAACAGCTTGCTCAACTCGAACAAGTCCTTCTCGAACATCAACTTGCCGTCCCTCTCAAGCTGAACGAACTCGGTGAAATGGATCGCCATCTACAATTTTTAGCAAAATTTTAAGTTAGTGAGATGACAAGTGTATCAAAATTTTAAATGTAGTGAGGCAACAAGTGAGCAAAATTTTAAGCTTAATGATGACAAGTGTGCAAAATTTTAAGGATACAAGGAAAATGTAATATTTAATGAGAGTAAAATTTTGCATAAGTAAGAGGATTGGAGATAAGCAATTTTCGAAAATACTTCACTCCTTTATTTTTAGAAATTAACTTTTGTAACTCCTATCTAGCGACCATGCTAATCTAAGGTCTCTTAAAGTCAGGATGGCTCTGATACCAGCTCTGTGGGGACCCCGGACTAGCCGTCCGAAATACCCGATTATGCTTAACACAACGATCCCGTGATCAGTCTGTCGTTGCACATAATCCGAACTGAATACCAAAGTTTACATCCATTACAGTACCGAATTAAAGTCTTACATAAATGGTCATTTAGACCAAGTCTTACATAGGTGCCTTCATGGGCCAAACCAAAATAATCAGCGGAAGCTACGGCGTAGTAGACATCAAATCCTAACGACGACCCGACAGGCAGCTGACTTATGGAGATCCCTAGTTCGCGTAGAAGTCGCCATACTCCTCCTCGGCGTAGTGCTCCTCGAAGTCTGGCTAAGACAATAGCCAGGGACGAAACCAATATGAGTACATTTGATTGTACTCGCAAACTACCCCAACATGAGTATGCACTAGTTTTATTTTAATTTCATTTTATTTATTTAAAACATCTCTATATCTTTATTGAAAAAGGTAAGAAGAATTTTATAACTATCTTTGAATAAAATCACCATTTTATCTGTTTCTCCAAAACTCCTCCTTTTTCCGACCATAGCCCGTCATGGTCCACTTCCTCCAACAACCTCATACCGATCCGTTGGTATAGGTGTATAAACATTCTCCACTTCATTTTTCTTTTAAAACTCAACTCTTTTCAAAACTTGCACATGGTCAAAGTAGGGCCTCCCAACTGTCCATATCCGAGGACTCGGCTATTCGAATAGTTTTAACCCTCTGCAGAGGTAGCACGCTTTTCCCACATCCATCCGGTAACTCATCGTGTCAGCCACGTCTCGCCATACAAGGTGTATGCGAAGTTGAGTCACCGACCATAGCCTGTCCTTTGCTCATGCTAGTATAGGACCCTGCCCATATGACACTTTCCATCACACTTAACCCAGCCCGTCGGAATCTAAGTGTGAGGACTCATAGTTTTCCCGGCGACCATGGTGAAGTCTTCAATCCTCCTCCTTATCTTTCCATAGAGTTTGAGCGAGGACCCAGGTCAGGGGTAGGTCACCAAACCATCCCCTCATGCATAACGGAGTCATCTCCGTCGATGAGGCATCCCATACTAATATGAGCAAATTATATGACTAAGCCCTTTTCCCATATGTGGGTAAATGTGGTCGCACAGAGTATCGGCTGGTTGACGTAAGTACAAGGACACACTGTGCATTTTTCATAAACATCTCCATTTCTCCACTTCAACACCGACATCTCGGCATTCCATAACCACACAAGTATTTTCAAAGGAGTTTTGAATAAACATATTTATTTTTCCCATCCTATAATTTTATATAAACTATCTTATACTTCTACATAGGGTGGCAAAATAATTTCCATATACTTTTTGAAAAGGTTTTAGAAAATCTTTGCCTTAAGAGTAAATCATGTTATCAAAGTAGATGCATATATTTGGGTTGCAAGCTCAGAGGGTAGCTTGCCTTGCTCGACAAAGTGACCTTGGTCTTGATCTTCAGGTTCAACAAATTCCCCTTCCTCGATAAATCCGACAGCGTTCTCGTCTAATTAATAAACAAAAATACAAACAATCACTAAACTACTCAATCAACATCACAACATTACAATCTTAAATGCTATAAATAGCCACTGCACACATCAAACAACACACTTTGGTTTCAAATTAATTGAATTAAACATTATTTATTTATGTCTTAAATATGGCAGAAACTTGTTGAACATGTTTAATTACACAACTTGAGTTCTGTTGGTCACAAAAATACAAACTAAATTTTACATAAAGCTACTGATGTGTAGAAGACAACACAATTTAGTTTGGATTAATTGGAGTTACCAAACTCCCTACATAATTGTTTTAATCCAGTAACTTAATAATCAAGTTTTAGCTACCAATTAAGTTCTGTTGATCCTAAAATTAAATCCTTTTAGGGGTAACTAAACATGAATAATTGTGACCTAACAAAATTGGTCCTAATTCATTTGGGTTAACCATTAAACATCTTTAATTGTTTTAGTGCAGAAGGGTTCTCTAACTTCATCTTTAAACTAAACAATTATATTTCTTAATTAATTCTACCAAAATTAGGGAAGCTAATAGATCACAGTACCAAGCTAACAAAATTGGTTTGGAATTATTTGGCTTAACAGAGTATCAGAAACAAACAAGTTTAGATTTAAAACCTTCTGTGGTATTTTTAATAATACATTTTTATTATTTATCTAAATGAAATGAAACCACTTGGGTTGGTTAAACAATTTCATAAGCTTTCCAGAACATTTGGATTTGATTTATTTGATTTATAAATCTCGAGATATTGCATTTTAAAGTTGATGCCAGTACCAAATTCTTCTAAGGATTTAAATTAGAAAAGTTAACTATTCTGGATAATGTTGAAGAACCTGACGAGTGGGGTCCACTCGTCAGTGACTCAACTGAAACGGTGCGCGCGCGGATAAAGTTTAAAAGTCTGATGAGCGGGGCCCGCTTGTTAGTGGCTGTTCTAATCGAAGCGGTACGCGGCCGTAGATTAAAGATCTAACGGCCCACGTTCCATCGCAACGGCGATGACCTAAAACTGGCGGCGCCGTGGCTCCGGCGACGGCGAGGTCGGTGATTCGCTCACCTAGGGGCTCAGGAGGACGTGCAGGTGAGGCAGATCGACGGTGGAGCCTCGGGGAAGCTTGCTGGAGGAGTTGTGCTTCCTAGGACGGCTCCAATCGACGGCGGTGAGCAGCTGCACTTCCACGGCCACGGCACGAACTCCGGCGAGCTCCTGACGGCGAGTCTGTGCACGAAACAGAGGGGAAAAGAGAGCGTGTGAGTGCGGTGAGCTCAAGCAACAGCGTAGAGGGGTCAGAGGGAAGAAAGGGGCAACGGCACGGCGTGGCCGTGTTCGCCTCCTACCTCGGGCACGGCCGAGCTCGGAGATGACACGGGCAGCAGCAACTCGCTGCAGCAACGGCTCCGCCCTCCTGGCGGTGCACGAGGGAAGGTGGAGCAAGGGAGAGGGACTGGTGCGGTGTGGAGAAAATGAGAGGACTCGGGTGGCTTATAAGCTCGAGCTTCGGCTCATGGTGGTCGTCGTCCACGCGGTGTCCAGAGGGTGGGAGAGATCGGCGGAGGCTGTCTGGGGGGGCGCAGGTGAGCTATGGAGTGGCTGGACGCAGCCACGCAGCGTGGGGTGGAGTGGCGCGCTGGCTCGACCGCGGTGTCCACGGGTCGGCCATGGCGGACGTCGAGCACGGACGCGTGCGATGGGGGCGGCTGTGGGTGCAGTGGTGCTGATGTGGGCGTGCCTCCTGGAGCAGAAGAGCGAGGGAGAGAGGGGGTACGGCGCTGGGCTCCCACGGCGTCGACACCTCCGTCGCCACAGTGGCGACCATGGCGCGAGCACGTGGACGGCTGTCCCCTGGCGGCGACCACGGCGCACGGTCTCCCTGCTCGATTTCTTCGGCTCCAACGGGCGCGGTGAGAGGAGTGGAGTGAGAGAGATCGATCTGTGCCAGGTATTCGACGAAACTAGCTCGGATTCGATCGAATTTGGTTCGGATTTGGGATGAACACGACACTGTCACCAGATGTTCGACAGTGTCCTCACCCAAATCAAAATTTGAATTTTTGCAATTTGTTTTCATAATTTGGTTTATACACATTTAACATGATTTGTGGTGCTGTGTTGGATTTTATTTGACAAGTGCATCATAGCACATTTTGTAATTTGAATAAAATAAAGAAAGATGTTGGAATTTAAATTTAGATTTTTGAAATTAATATTTGAGAGAGAAAAGTGGTGAGAATAAAAATGAGAGTGACTACTATCACTCCACTGAATTTTTGTTTGAAGGAAAAATCAATTTCACACTTGGAGAAATTGTGTGACACTTGTCATATGATTTTATTGTTTTCACTTTTGTTTTTATTTCTTTTCTTCAAGTTTTTAATTAGAGCAAACAACCTCACAAGCAACAAGAAATAATTATCACAAGCAACAATATACAATCAACACATATAAATTAACAAAAGTTTTTGTTGGCCCTCATTTTTGGAATAATAATACTTATAATAATTTTGGGATGTTACAGAACTTCTGGAAGTGTTGCAAAGCGATGATGATGATAGTAAATCGTAGGACAATGGTTCTTCGGGCTCAGACTGTGATCTTTGTCTCTTGGCTCCTCTGGCAGAACGGTCTCAGAAAAAACAGAGACGCACAATGAGGCTGCATGGCATGATAGATAAACAACATGTGCTTATTCTTGTTGATTCTGGAGCGAATGCATCATTTGTGAGTGCAGACCTGGCTGATAAGCTTGACCGTTCGTTGGTGGATTCCACACCAGCTCGCTTTGTGGCAGCGAATGGAGCTTCCCTGGTCAGTGCAAAAATGTTGCCTCGGCTACCGTGGTTGTGTCAGGGTCACTCTTTTGTGCAGGATTTCCAGGTGCTTCCATTGCCATGCTATGATATGATACTGGGTGCTGACTGGCTCGAGCAGCATAGCCCTATGTGGGTGCACTGGAAGAAACGTTGGATGAAATTTACACACAACAACAAAAGAGTGAAGTTAAAGGGCATTTCTGACAGCGGTAGTGACTGTCGTCCAGTATCAGCAGCTAAACTCCACGGCCTGCTTCGCAGAGGTGCCATTGTGGAATGTGTGCAAGTGCAACCGATCCACCAAGAACAAGAGCTTAACTCAGTGATATCAAGTGATGACGTTACAACAGTTCCAGTGTCAGTTCAGCAAATTTTGAATGAATTTGAAACTTTGTTTGGCGATCCAACAGACTTACCACCGAGTCGTGATTGTGATCACCAAGTGCCATTGATGCCAGGGTCACAGCCTGTCAACGTGAGACCTTACAGGTATACGCCACATCAGAAAACTGAAATCGAACGACAGGTTCAGGCAATGTTGAAACATGGCACTATACGGCGTAGCTCCAGTCCTTTTGCATCACATGTTCTCTTAGTGCGCAAGAAGGATGGCACCTGGCGCTTTTGCGTGGACTACCGCCAGCTCAACAACATCACTATTAAAAATAAACATCCTCTCCCTATTGTTGATGAGCTCTTGGATGAATTGGTGGGTGCAAAGTGGTTCAACAAATTGGATTTAAGCTCAGGGTATCACCAGATCCGTATGGCAGAAGGAGAGGAGCATAAAACCACATTTCGCACACACCAAGGCTTGCATGAATTCCTCGTCATGCCCTTTGGCTTAACCGGAGCTCCAGCAACTTTTCAAAGCGCTATGAATTTGCTGTTTGACAAGCTGTTACGCCATGGAGTACTTGTGTTTATGGATGATATCCTCATCTACACCCCAACTCTAGAAGCACATTTAGAGCTCCTCCGATAGGTTCTCTCCATCCTAAAGGAGAACAAGCCGATGATTAATAAGTCAAAGTGTTTATTTGCACAACCTAAGCTGGAGTACCTTGGGCACATAATCAGTGGAGCAGGGTGGCTACGGACCCAGCAAAAGTGTTGGAAGTGCAAAGTTAGCCAGTACCAAGAAATCTCAAGGAATTAAGGGGCATATTGGGAATGACAGGCTATTATCGCAAGTTTATCAAGAACTATGCGCTTAATAGCCGAGTGTTGAGAGATATGTTGAAGAAGGGCATTCAGTTCAAATGGACGCCAGCTGCTGATGCGGCATTCCGAGCTCTTAAAGATGCTCTCACTCAGGCTCCTGTTCTGGCAGTTCCGGATTTCTCACAGCCCTTTGTACTCGAAACTGACGCCTGCCAAACTGGCATTGGTGCCGTGCTGATGCAGAAGGACCATCCAGTGGCATACCTCAGCAAAGCATTATGTCCGAAGAATCAGATGCTCTCGACATATGAAAAGGAGTGCTTGGCAATACTTCTAGCGGTAGAAAAATGACGCCCATACCTTCAATGCCAGGAGTTTACCATCCGCACAGATCAAAAAAGTTTGTTGCACCTCACTGAGCAGCGTCTCATGACAGGTATGCAGCACAAGGCTTTTGTTAAACTCCTGGGACTCAACTACAAGATTCAATATAAGAAGGGCATCACAAATCTGGCGGCTGATGCTCTATCCCGCCGAGATCATAGCAACCCCATTCTGGCAATATCTGCAGCTGAACCCACATGGTTGCACGTGTTAACAGAAGGATACAAAGACGATCCTTCCACACAAGCATTACTAACAGAGTTGAGTCTCTCATCACCAAATGAAAAGGGGTATTCATTGGACAAAGGTGTCATTCGTTTTCGTGGACGAATTTGGGTGGGTAACAACACTACCGTGCAACAACACGTCATTCAGTCATTACACTCTAGTGGGATTGGCGGCCACTCAGGAGTTTTGGCAACATACTAGCGGGTGAAAAGGATGTTTGCGTGGCCCAGGATGAAGCAAGTGGTGCAAGCTTTTGTCAGTTCCTGTTCAACCTGTCAACAAGCCAAGGTTGAGCACATGAAGGTGCCAGGGTTACTGCAGCCTCTGCCCATTCCTCCTTTCCCTTGGCACACAGGGAGCCTTGATTTTGTGGAGGGTCTACCCAAGTCGCAAGGATTCGATGTGATTCTGGTTGTTATCGACAAGTTGACAAAGTATGCACATTTCCTAACCCTGAAACACCCATTCACTGCTGCTCAAGTGGCACAGACCTTCCTGGATGGCGTCTACAAACTGCATGGGTTGCCGAAGTGCATCATATCGCATCGAGCTAAGGTGTTCACCAGTCACCTGTGGCAAGAGTTGTTTAAGTTGACTGATACCCAACTGATGATGAGTTCTGCCTACCATCCGCAAACGGATGGTCAGACGGAACGGCTTAACCAGTGTTTGGAAGGATTCCTCCGTTGCTCAGTTCACGCCACACCTACTAAGTGATCTAAATGGCTTCCAATGGCAGAGTATTGGTATAACACATCATACCACTCTGCACTCCAGCGTTCGCCATTTGAAACACTCTATGGACATGTTCCCAGGCATTTTGGAGTTCCAGATGAAATGCAAGTGTCAGCCCCAGAGTTGGAGGTACTTCTATGCGAACGGGAGGCCACTATGTCTCTACTGCAACAACAACTACTTCGTGCTCAAGCACGGATGCGCAAGCAAGCAGATAAACATCGGATGGAACGTTCATTCCAGGTGGGGGATCACGTGTATCTCAAACTACAACCTTACATTCAGACCTCCATCGCTCGGCGTAGCACTCAGAAGTTGGCATTTAAGTTCTACGACCCCTACAAGATCACTCAGCATGTGGGTGTTGTGGCGTACAAGCTCGCTCTGCCTGCAGGGAGTCGCATCCACGACGTTGTTCATGTTTCTCAGCTCAAGCGCCACATGCCTCAGGAGCATCAGGTCAGTGATGATCGTGCGATTTTTCTCCTTGATTCAACAGTTCTCGTGCAGCCACTGGCGGTGTTGGCAAGGCGTACCATCCAGCGTGGTGGAGTTGCAGTGATGCAGCTGCGCGTGGCATGGGACAATGCTTCTCCACTGACAAGTACCTGGGAAGACAAAGTTGTGCTGAAGAAGTTCTTCCCGGAGGCACTGGCTTGGGGTCAAGCCAGCTCTCAAGGGGAGGGGCATGTCATGGCCCAAGTACCGGCCCATGACGACAAGACGAAGCCAGGCCCGACAGAGGTGTGAGGCGCACGTCCAAGCCAGGCGTGGACGCAAGGCAAATAAAAGGAAGTGGTTGATCACCGAATCAGATCGAACATAATGGATGTATCTCGTGATCTCCTTGTAGCTACTTCCCTCGAAATCCAGATTGTAACTCCGAACCTGTGATTCCGATACTCTGAATCCCTAGTGAGGACGTAACAATACCTTATAAAGTTGATAAGGCTTCATCATCGGCTGCTACAAAGGTGGATGCACCTTGAATCCCAAGTCCACATCTATCCACTGTGACTTGTCTGTCATGGAAGGGATGCTCCTTACTGCATTGAATTTTTTCACAGAATAATACTCATCCACATATGTCTCAATTTGAGCACCATTAATACTACAAATGAAGGCTAGTGCGTGCATGCATGGTTTTCTAAAAATTTGCCAAACTCTACATGTACATGTGCGACTTTGTAAGTGGAAGTGCCTTTTGACAAATTTCAGATCCAACAAAGTAACCTCTATCTCATTTTCATTGGTCCAAAGAATCTTGTTCCGATCAATGGTTTTGCTAAGAGCATTGAGCTGCTTAATGACATGAGGAAAAATTCTACCCTTCAGTAATTCACTTACCTGGATGCAATTCTACGATGGGGTTTGGATCGACTTTTTTTTTTGTGGGTGGGTCCAGTACGTGAGTATAAAGGATATGTATGAAAGTATAATTGTGGTATAAGTTTGATAATGAACAAAACGACATAAATAGAGGTATGAAGGATTTAGAGTGACATATTTCCAAGTTCGGTTTTGTAATGACATTTTTCCAATCCGTGAATAGAGCAATGTCATATATCCAATTAACCCTTTTTCTTTCGGAAAACCGGTTGACATTGGCGGTGTCGGGTCATGGCCGGCTGTGTTCGAGCTCACTTGCACCTTTTTTTAGGGGGGAAACACACTTTATTACTCAACACAAATGTTTACAGGTATAGAAGATAAATCATGCGGTGAACCTAATCACAAATGTCTGTCTACTCCTAATGAAAGTCCATGCTTTGCTAGATTATGAGCTTCAAAATTCGTCGTTCTACTCTCATGGATAACTTGACAAGAATTGAAAGCCAACCTCCTTCTCTGAACCTCCCTGATAATGGCTCCGCTTAAACACCAGGCTTCGCTGTTAATGGCATCGACAACAGCTTTGCAATCAGAAGCTAGATGTAACCTGGCCTCCGAAAGATCCACTGCAAGAGCAAGCCCTTCACGGCATGCGAGTGATTCAAAACTTCAGGGTCAGTAACACCATTCACCACTAGAACCAAAGAACCTAAATAACCTCCATGAGCGTCCCTGCAGATTGCAGCCGCAGAACAAACTGTCGATCCTCTCAAGACAGCTCCATCTATATTGATTTTCACCGCATCTCCACTAGGAGCTAACCACCTCCTTTGTTGTTGAACATTTTGGCGAGGGTTTTGGGGAGTTACTTGCACTACAGCTGCATATTCAGCAATGTAATTCTGAACAAAAAGGTGTGTGGCAATTGGACTCTGGAAAATGCCCTCATGGATAGCCTTTCGTCGCGAAGACCAGATTGCCCACAATGTGACCACCGTCCTTATAAATTCCGCCCGAGGCATAGAGTCATTAAGAATGAAGAGCCAGTTCCTCACATTCGGATCAGCACATGATCGAATATTATCAACAAGTTCCTGATCATCCAAAGCCCATACACTCCTTGTCATCAGACATTCAAGCAGGGAATGCCGCCAGGAGTCTACCTCACCGCACAGGGTACACACATCAGTGGTAGACATATTTCTATGTTTCAAAACGTCAGCTGAAGGTAGGGATTGTTGAGCAAGCCTCCAAACGAAAAATCTGACCTTCGGAGGAACCGACAGTTTCCAGAGAGAATCCCAAGACTTCTTCTCCATCACTGAATTCGAGCTCACTTGCACCTGAATCGCCTAGTCCAGGCCTCTGTTTCGGCCTAGGCCCATAGCATGTGTGAATTAGGCATGATGGGCTTACTCTAGTCCAGATTGCTTTGGGCCTTCTGTTTCAACTCTGGGCTGGCCCTAGTAAATGGCCGCACGGTTTAACCACCGTCCACGACGAGGACTCCCCCATCTCCGCGAGCATGATGCAGCAGTCGCAGGCGGCGATGGCGGTGGCTGCGCCGGCGCCGGCGGCGCGCGCGCACGAGACGGAGGGAGGGGACGCGCCGCCGAAGCAGGTGGCGCAGGCCATGGAGCGTCTGGGGCGCGCGGGCAGGATTATCGCGGACATCCGGCTCGGCGCGGACCGCCTCCTCGAGGCGCTCTTCGTCGCCGCCAGCGCGCCGCCGCACAGCGCCCAGCAACACATCGAAAGGAACGAGCGCGTCATATCCCAGGAGGAGGTCGCCATGCACCAACACTTCGACGACCTCCGCGCCCTTGGCAGGTTCTCCTCTCCGCCCACGCCCGCTCCCACGCCATCCTGTCTTGATCCGGAATGCCTCTGCCCTAAATCTAAATCAGGACATCGCTGAGGTGGTGGAAAATAGTTCCTGTCTTGATTATGTTCGGAAAATTGATGCATTTGACTCTGGCTAAGCTTGTTTGTGTAGCTGATTCTGAAAAACTTGTAAGTTATAGGGTTTGGTTATTCCCCTAGATATGCATATCGTTGTAGGTTTGTTCGAGTTAATGTCAGCCAGATTGATCTTATGCCGTTTTTGACGTAGTTTGGCCTCAGCAAGGCAAATATTTTGTGTAAAATGTATTATTTAAAGACGATGATCCATGATAAAATTTGATAAGTTTGACTCAGATGTATTGAGAAGTGTAGAATGAGATCGCGCTCTGATTTTGATAGAATCTAAATACATGTTCCTTCCTAACGCCCCTAGGCTTATATTTCACTTAACCACTCAACTTTTGATCGATCGCATTGGATGTTCTAGGGTTTTCTGACATTTTTCTGAAGACATTGCTTGATCTATTTGATTCTAGTCATTTATGTAACTCGTATTTAGTACCTGGCTCTTGTACAATATTACGTTCAACGGCTGTGGCTAGAATTAGCATTCAGAAGCTGTTGTTATAGTGTTCCTCGGGGCCATTATGTTGGGCTAGATTATCACCCTACAAGATCATTTCGTCAGAGCAGCACATTTTTATTGACGATGAAATTTTGCACAGTTGGATAGCTGCTTCATAATACTTTCTGCACAGAACATGAACGTTTGTGACAGTATAATCTACGTATCCACCTGTAGATCAAAAGACTTGTGAGTTGTCACTCTTAGTGAGGCCCTAAAGTTACTAGGTAATGTTGCATGTAAGGGTTAACTTGAAAGCCTTATACTAGATAAGGCTAATAAGTCATGTGATGTTACATTTCAGAGATTGAAAGCTTTAAGGTATCTGGAACCAACTTGAATAATGTTGAGCAGAATATCTTTTGTGATGTATTCACATTATTCTCCTAGAGTCCTACTGAACTGAATTAAGAAGTTTCATACATTAGGACTTCCAATTCTTTGATAACTGTAACATTCGGTGTTTATCATGGTCCCACTTTTTGGATGAATCAGAGTCATCATTGACACAATTCTACTGCTAGGTTATGTGCGTCCTTACCAAATATCTTTGACGTTTTTTAACTTTTCATTTAAAGTCACACATTTCTTCATCAGTGGTTGGGGGCTAGTCATTTTCAGGTTCAGCTGCAGCCTAACAAGTACTCCCTCCGTTCCAAAATACTTGACATGCATTTGCCAAAATTCGGATGTATCTACACACTAAAACACGTCTAGATACATCCGAATTTGGACAAATCCACGTCAATTAATTTGGAACGGAGGGAGTATTATTTATCCCTTTTAGCATTTTTTTGGTAGTGAGTAATTCATTTTATTTTTATTTTTCTGTTAGCAAGGCAATTGGAAGAGTCTGGAGTTCTAAATGGGGCCCTTAAAGCTCGAGGCAATTCGTGGGGCTTGCACATGCCACTTGTGTGCCCAGATGGTGCTGTTGTGGCTTATGCCTGGAAGCGTCAATTGGCAGGCCAAGCTGGTGCATCAGCTGTTGACAGAACTAGGTGAAATTCATTACTTATTTACTTCTATGGTGTTTGGCTTACTCTTTATTTGTAATTCGATGCACTGAGATTAGAAAGAGTGTATCTACAATACAAGCCTTAAAACAGGCCACCCAATGGGAACACAAATGCCTAGAGAAGAATGAGGTAGCGATGTACTAGCTTGGCGGTGCCTACGGTCACCCAAACATGTGCTTCTTCCTTGATGGTGTTGAGCAGACAATGTACGCTTGTTCTCCCCATGGAAGTTGTGCATATGCCACTGTTTTCACAGCCACCAAGAGGTGAGCTGTATCAGCAAGACAGCCTTTTCCACTGCAACTCTGGGTTGTCACCGACCTCCACCAGAAGTGATGCCATAGACCTTATCTAGGAGAGTCATCTGCAACATTTTTCACCAATTATCAGTGTTCTAAAACCCTGCCGATTTGCCTACCTTGGTTGCTGGGCAACGCCCTCCCACCTTGCTGATTTATCCCACCTAGGTGGGCCACTAGCCCTTCATAGGCCTGCCTATTCAGTGATTATGTCCTAGGCGCTGATTTTCAGCCCGACTAGTCCTAGCGCCTTGGTTAACACTGCCAACCATACAAGTAGTGGAATTATTTTCAATGCTGTTGTATAGTGTTACTCCTTAAAATAGAATGGTAATTTCTTGGATCTCTTCCTCACTAATTACTCAAAAACTTGGCGGGAAACTTTGGGTTATGGATTCATGTTGATTCAATGTTGTTTTCAGGTTAGCTCTCAAGGCCTTCACCGACCAGAAAAGAAGATTCTTTCCTCACCTGGAAGATGAAGTTCTTAGCCATCTCCATGATGGTGAATCTGATATTGCTAAAAGGCCAAGGTTGTCTGCAGGCAATGGAGTGTTAGAAGAAAAAACTTTGTCTGAGATACTTAAGAATCTAGAAAATGAAGTACCCAATATGAAAATATTCACATATCGGCGTTTGGATTGGTCAAAAAAAGCTTCATCATTAGCATCTCTGATGGATGATGACTTTGTGGATCCATCTAAAGAGTTGAACCTGCAAAATATGGGCAAATCAAGACCTGGTTCTATGACAACTCCCATGGATCAGGTTGCAGTAATTGAGTTGCTGGTTCCTTCAATATTTAGAGCTTTAGTGTCATTGCATCCTGCAGGATCTATTGATCCTGATGCTGTTGCAATCTTCTCTCCCACTGAGGTAAGAATTTCTTCCATAAACTGACTCCAGTCACATCAATTTTATAAACTTTGCATAAGCAGCCAAGCACAGTACTGGCAGTGTGTTTATACTTGATACCAAGCAGTTGCTTATGTAGCAAGATCAGTTAGCATGCTCCCATGATACAATTTATGCGCAGAGTTGATAAAGGCAAGATATTATTTCTGACAGATGTTGTATCTCTTCTGTTAGGGAGGAAGCTACCTTCATGCGAGAGGCGTGTCTGTGCATCATGTTTTTAAGCATGTGACGGTACAGGCTTCTTTGATGTTATTTGATTTGGTTATTTGTTCCCATAAGAGGCATTGGAAGTGAAACATGGGTGTACTGAGTACTCTGTTTTGATTATGTAGGAGCATGCTGACAAGGCATTGCAGTACTTCGTCAGTGTTGAGCCCAGCAAAGCACTTCCTCTGTTATTGGTGAGTTGTAACAATTATTGGTAGTTGCGATAAGTATTTTAGGACAGCCATCCAGTCATTGCCAAAACTTGCTTAGCACTGTAAATTCAGTCACTGTTTTACTGCCCTTGCAAGTTTTGCCACAATTTTACCTTGCTTTTTGTTGAGTACTAACAAGTCAAACTTTTCCAGCGTTGGATTAGTGATTATCAGACTCTGTTTACAAAACTCTGCAGGTAACCCCCCCCCCCCCCCCCCCCCTACATATTTAACTGAGGTCACATCATATTATCGTCAGCATTTCTGCTGTACAGATAAGTAACATTGCATCATTCGACATGCAGTAAGTGCCGACGCCTTCTGCTCATGGACAAGTCCTTCGCTTTGCTTCTACCCCCGGTCCACCGCCCCTACCACAAGACATCAAACGTTAGTTCAGATCATCAAGAGGCCTATCACATTGGATGTTCTTCATATGATGCCTGACGCTTCGACACACTCTGGACTTATAGCTAGAATGTTTCTGACACCGTCGCCTGGCTCTAGGTGTACTGCAGACTGATGTGTAGGATGGCGAAAATATTGAACTGTGTGTAGTATTGCTGTTAATTCCTGAGAACAAAAGGCTTGGTCATTGATGAGTTACTTTGGTTGCAGTTTCACATCACTCCTGTAAAACATGTGTATCTCATGATGAGTTACTTTGGTTGCAGTTTCACATCACTCCTGTAAAACATGTGTATCTCATGAGCAGGCATTGTGGATCCACATCTTGCAGAATTTGGATAACTCTTATGTACTTTGATCATTCCAAGTTACACTGATTTAACCGAGCTATGGTACTATTCAGGCAAGAAAAGAAGTATTCATTCATTAGACAGAAAAATAAAAAACACCGTGAAACACAGGAACAAATATCTGGAAAGGAGTAACGATGCTGTACATCTCAACCCATTTATTTGATACTATAAATAGATGTCATCAGTAGCAATGTTAACTGTTTACAACATGCACCAGCATACTCCTGGCTTGACCTAAGTACAGTTTTACATAACCAGTTTGTCAAGTATTTACAATACACACCTGAAGGAAGTTCTCATGAAATCTCTTTGCAAGCTCCACTGCAGGTTAGTGGCTATTCAAAAAGCTCACCTTTGATCTTTTCACACACCGCCAAGCTATACTAAATGTACAATTTACTAAAGTACAAGCCGTGTTGCCAAAAAAAGTATAACATAGGCAACCTGCATGAGCTTAAGAGCTCTCCATGAATGACTGCGACCGAGAAAACGCTGCAGGATTCGCCTGTAAAAGGTGAGCAGGGCGTGCATCTGCTGGCTGGCCCTTCCTCTCACCCTTGAATTGGAAAGGCTTGAAGACGCCAGGGTCGCCAGGTTTGATGCCGAGAGTTGCCCATATGGAACTCTTTGCTGCCTCATCAGGGTCGTCGATGCGGAGAGTCTTGGGAACCCACAGTGATTTCTCCTCCTTGTCGTCTTTCAGTGGATTGGAGTCCCTGGAATGCTTCCCCAGAGTAGGAGACCCATTGCCTGAACAGCTGCTGTTGCTTGACCCAGACGGTGATATGCATCCGTTGGTTCCGATCCACGGTGGCCAGCTTGGTAAGCAACCCCAAAGGGCAGGCGGAACTAGCGGATATGGAAATGCTGGTGCAGGAAATCTTGAGCCAGGCATCATGGGAGAGTTCATCCAAGGAGCTGAACTTGTACTGCAGCTTTCTGATGGAGAAGCAGACTCGGGCATACTTCCACCCGGCACCATTACGGGAAGGTTGTTCCATCCCATGCCCCAAGGGTACATGAAAGGAGCTCCAAGGTAATACTGAGGTACAGGGCCAACTCCGTTACAGTAAACAGGTGCTCCATTCTTATCAACATGGACCGGGTTTGCAGGTAACCCAATGTTTGATGTGGTAGAAGACGCACAAAAGTTGTCTTCCCTAGCTTCACCTCTTGGTACAGATCCAGCATTGGTGAGATTCTGCTCTTCAAGGTTCAGTACTGATGCCATCGATTCACAAAGTGGCACCTCAGGCCCAGGCCCAAATTTCAGAACTGTTTCATTTCTACCGGTTGATTGTGTCGGGATAGAAGGCAGAGATGCAAGGGCTTCTGGATTCAATGTGTTAGAGATGTCCACTCTAGACCCCATCAAACTATCAGGGCCATCAACAACTGGCGGTAGTGCAACGGGGAATTCTTGCTTTTGCGCCTCCCAGCACCGACAGGTACATTCCTCATACTCCCCCCTGCAGTCCAGTACCTTTGGCAATTCTTACAGAAGTGCCTATGTTGATTGATATTGTAGTTGTTGTAATAACAAAACTTTGTATCCATGCTGTTGCACCTAGGGCAGGCTAAAATCTTATCTGGCTTCTTGGGCACCTTATCCTCGCCTGATTCGCCATTTGGTGTCTTCTCATTCTCTTCGTTCGGTTCTGATGCTAATTTCTCTTCAGAATTACTTATCTGGGCATAATTGTCTTCCTTGGGGTCCAAGAAAGATGAGCCAGCTTTTCCTGAATTTTCTTTCGCTTGTGGTGCATCAACCTCCATTTCATTGTCTTTTTTCTCTCTTAGTTTATCACCCTTCATTCCACTATCTTCTTTCTCTTCTGGCACATCAACTCTCATTTCACTGTTGCCTTTGTCTTTGGTTTCTTTGTGTTGATCCTGTAAGATTGCAACGATACTGTCAAAGGGGTACTTCAACTCAAACAGAACGGAAATTGACATATTACATCTAACAGTGGAGAGAGCACAATGTTTGTCTAGATGCACCAACTGCCTAAAACATGCTAAAGAACACATCAACTACAGTCTTATTAGGGAAAACGTTAGGAAAATTTTCATGTATTGGTTATGTTACCACACCACCCAGAGAAAGTTTGGAAACATTAGGTCCTCCAATACTAGCCACTTAACATAGCATGCAAGTTTTGCAAGACAGGGTTAAGAAACCCGCAGAAATCCATCATAGGATTCAAGCCCAGCTGCTTGGATCCAAATTCCACCAGCTAACTGCAACAGCGCAAGAACGCTTGGAAGTTGCGTCAGAAAAAAAAACGAAGACCAGCTAGCATATTGTGACATTACAGCTCTTGTGACATATGTATGGTCTGCCACACAAATTTTCGCTGCCCCGTTTTAACAAAACCCAGGTGTTTTCGACCTCTTATTCAAGAGAGAAGCCCCTAGCTGAGCTAGCTGACCACTCTTGGATAAATGAAGATGAAAAGGCCTGGAGGGACCACCACATGCTCAGACGAAGCTAGATTTTGCATGTATTACTTAGTTTGCAATAGTAAGTACTTCTGAGGAAGCAGCATGACAACACCCTACCAAGTACCAACTATGTTGTTTCTCAAAAAGAAAAATTAAAAAATATGTTGTTTCCTCGCCCTGTAATCTATATGTAGACAACAGATGCTATGCAATCACGAATCGTGTTCTGTTCATGCGCAATCAAAGAACCTGGAATTAATAGTGTTGTATCTGAAATAATTCCATATTCAACTTTATTTTATTATCTTATAGAAATGAAAAGAAATATCTCATGATTGATACTACATACTAAAATGAAAGAACAATTTTTAATCCCCTTTAATGTGCATCCACGGCATGCTACTACAATTATTGCCCTCCAAACCCCACAGCCAGGAGAACTTTTGTAGCAGCTCTTTTTCGGACACAAAGATAGAACCAAAATTGGAGAAACCGACGTCTACCGATGTACGGACTTTTGGACCTATCCACTCTGAGATCCAAACCCGATTTAATTTATGTAGCCAGGCTCGTGATCAGCATGCACATCCAGGCGATTTACCTGAACCTCCAGCCCATCCTCTCTCAAATTCAACTGCTAAATTCTAGCTAAAGATTTTTTATTTTTTGCGACATGCTAGGTTCAAGGTGTGGTTGTTTCATTTTACGGAGAAGTCGACGAACATGCATATTGAGTTGACGATCAAACAAAAGCCTCTCGTGAAGCAACAGCTAACCTTAGGATCCTCTGGCTCAACCTCCACCGGCGCCGATGTCTCTAACTCTGGTGGCGGCCGGGCAGGTGTTTGGTGCCGGCCGGCGCCTCCGTTCCGACGACCCAGGCTGCGCAGCCTCAGGAAGCAACGGGATCACCCGCCCGAAGAGCTTTATACCGGAATCCATGTGATCCGACATCGTCGATCCCACGGCGAACACAGCAAGATCGCAAGCTGCCGCTGCTATTGACACTGGAAGCTGAGCGAAGGGGCGAGAGAGCAACCTTGAGACTGAGCTGGAGGAGGCAGAGGGAGGAGAGGGGCTAATGGATATAGCTCCTACTCTACATGGGGAATATGAGATTGAAGTAGTACTATGAGACTGAATGGCAAAAAAGTAGGGGAATTTTTGGACGGAGCGTCTTATTAAGATGGGCTTAATGCACGCGTGTCCCCTAGAACTGTAATCGTTGCACATGCATCCCTACGAAAAAAACGAAGTACCAAATCGTACACTGGTAATTCATTGCACGTCATATGATTGACTAGCTAGACGATATAATCCCTCCATCCGAAAATATAAGTCGTTCTTAATTTTCGCCGTTAATATGATTTAAACTTATAGTATATCTATAAAATTAGTATAAAGGTAGATGGAATAAAATTTATTTTTGGAAATCGACTGCAACGATATTATTTATACATTCCCAATCCATATAATTTAGTATATATTAATACTTAATAGTCAAAGTTTTGAATTAAACCAGCAAAAAATAGTGTGTCTTATAATTTTGGAACGAGGAGTACCATAGCTCATTTATAGCATCTCGAGGAGACTTATCAATAGTCTCAGATCATCTCCAGCAGTCATAAATTGAACTTCTACCCTGAAATTTCGCATTTTTATCAAAGTTTTAAATAGCGGGCAAAACATATATAAATCTATAACGAAGCTAAGCCCCAATTAGCGTTCCTATTAAGTTATGATTTTTTTTTTGGAAAAATAAGCATACAATCAAACGCCATATATTCCTTAAAATGTCGAGTGATGATATGGTAGCTTTGCTAGATAATGTCGAGTGATGAGCGAAAGAACTATGTCGAATTTAAGGCATTTCACGATTTCTGCCAGATCAAATCCCGTAAAATGGAATATTCCTTGTTACGTTATGTGTTTACGGTTTCTATTCTGTCCGGCTGTTTCTACCCCTTAAATGGTTTTAAGAGGAACTTTATAAACCTTTTACAGTTTGCGCTTCTAAGGGATCTGCTAGAGATGCTCTTAGAGGTAGGATTGGAGCACCAAGAATTGGCTTTTTGGTAGTGGTCGAGCCGTCGATGTAGCCTCCTGGAGATGCTCTCACTATGGGGCAAAAAGTGGCAAGGGTATTATCTACATTTCGACCGAAACTCCTGTGGAGAAGGAAGCAAATATGGTACATGGTGTTTTGACACATGGGTCTAGATGCACGCGTTATGAAAATGTTTCTTAATTATATTTAAAATGTCAAAAAAAATCAAAAGAAAAATTTCGATTGTACATCCAGACATTCTATGTTGGCACAAAAAGTTTCGCACAAAAAAGACATTTTTTGTGGGCTGTGCAAAAAGACAAAAAAATGTCTCGTACAAAGTCATTTTGTAGCACCGTGATTTGTCTTTTTTACATAGCCCACAAAAAATGTCATTTTTTCACGAAACTTTGTGTGTCAACATAAAATGTCCGAATGTACACCCGAGAATTTTGTTTGGATTTTTTTGAGATTTTAAAATATGGTTTGTATGTAGTGGGATCATCTGCTCCTCCTACCCAAAAGTGATTTCCGGCAAATATGATACTACTAAATAATAATTAACTCACCACTAATTTAACTCATATATTTCGTAGAGTTCTAATTAAATTTGTGACAAATTGGAATTGATTAGATGGATGACAAATTGGAATTGATTAGATGGATGATACTACTAAATAATATTTTTCTTGAAGGACGCGGCGTGTCGCCGCGCCGATTTCAACTAGTAAAACATGTATAGCCGATCACGTCAAACCATTGTCAACACCTCAGCAGCTTCACATATATCTTAACCATATATGCGCTGAAGTCATTTGAGTACCCGTCAATCGTCCATCCATCTGCAGTGTGCTCGGCTTACAAACATACATGCACCATGCCCGACCGTGGATAAATGGAATCTCTTATTTTCAAAAAAGATATATATTTTTTATGTTTCAATAAAATCTGAAAAAATCCTAAATGTATACGCACTATGTCATATTCTACCAACATGTAAATTTGAGTTAGAAATATGTTATATTTTCGGCTGTGCAAAAATGAAAAACATCTGACATTTGAAAATAGCGAATAGTGTAAATTTTGAACACTCCAATATCTGTCAGTGAGTTCGGAGCTCGGCCTCATATGCACTTTCCGTATCCCTGCTCTCGCCTCAATGTTCATGCGCAATTATTTACTGTGGTTGTGGGGCCGGTCTAGAAGCAGCGAAGACGTTCACGTCGCACTATGTAGATTACAACATTTGGCCAACTAGACTATGTGATCACATGGAATAATTCATTCATCATCACGACGCCTGTTTCGTCATCCCGAGTTCTTGATTCTACTATGTAATCTAGTGCTACGCTAGCGAGGGGTGCAAGTACAATTCTTGGGTTTCTCGAGGACGCTAGCGCATGCAGATCTCTCCAGTGCCGAGACGAGATGTTGACGGGGAAGCGGGGACAGGTGGCGTCCAGGTCAGCACGGAAACTCGTGGCTGGGAGGCGATCGGGCAGGAGGTGCGAATCTTACGGAAAGCGGAGGCAAAAAAGGGGCGGCTACCAGCCACACTTTTTCTATTCCCACATCACCCTTTTCTCGGTACATATCGCCCGGTTCGCACTCGTCCTGCTGTCGCAGTTGGTTTCTTTCTCACACGCGCAGTCGCGCACTCACGCTACCATGCGGATAGGGCGTGGGCCGATTGCTACGCGCGAAAAACCGGTCGAATCGGCCGGGTGTGGATGAGAATGACCACTATAAGCACTAGAGCGAGCCGAAAGCGCGCCGTTGTCATCGCCGGAGCTACGCAAATCTTGTTGTAGTAGACAGTCAGAAATTCCTCAAGCTAAGCCCACACAGGACCAACGCACTAGAACATCAACCGTCGTCGATGAAGAGAAGCGCCGCCGGAGACACACCTCCACACACCTTTCGATGACGCTTGATGCACCGCCCGGACGGGAGAACCTTATTTCATCTTCACGGAGCCACCGCCGCCTCATCTCCCTTAATAGGACACAAACCGTAACCAAATACAAAAAAAAAGGGAGAACGAGCCCTCCTACCCTTAAGGACCGGGATCCACAACGCCATCGTGACGCGAGGTGGATCGGCGGCGGGCCGGCAGGAGGCAGGAAACCCTCGCCGCCTCGGCTTGTGAGTTGCGTACGAAGAGGTGTGACTGTGTGCCAAGATTGTATTTCGTTGTTCACTTAATATGATTTCTCTCGGCTATCGCCTGGAAATTTCGTTTTTGTTCAGAAGGTTGGCTCAATTTTTAGCACGACACTACTACTTTTTGTGCACTTCAGCTCTTTTTTTTTACGAATACGATTTAATATTGTGGCAAGCAAAGTCTTGACTATAATAATTTAGCTACATGAAATCTATGATGGGCAGTGTCAAATCTTGAGCGTGATTTAGAAGGGGCCAAAAGTCTCTGAAAAAACTCAAGGGACGAAATTAATATATTGTTTTATAAGGTGTAGTAATGCGTGTCTTAATGGTGACGATTGGTGGAGTCGACACCCAGTTAACACTTAGGAAGCTGGCCCTAGTTCTGTTGGGTGAAGAGTCGGTCCCCCCCCCCCCCCCCGCGTAGGGGTCATACTATTGACTTGGTCCTCCTTCGGCTTGCTGGGCCTACTCATGAACTTGGACCCACCTAAGGTTTATCCCGTAGTCACCCCCTCTAAGTGACGTCTCGGTCTTTTAGGGTTGATCTTCTCCAAAGTTCCAAATCACGGGAGTGGGATAACTTACTATTCTACACAATGCTCTACCATTTGTTAAAGGAAAGCAAGCTTCAAAACGATATGTTTTAAATCCCATTTTAGACATAGATTTCTTTTTACATAGAGCACCACAAATGTTATTTCACCACGACTTGCCACGTATGTAGAACAGTTGTTGTATATGCTCGTCCAATTTTTTTTCCGAATTTGTTAAAATGTTTTGCCATTTTTTTCGATTTTGTTATTCAGGCAAAGCATATGAGCTCGGTAGCCATTATGAATTTCCGGTAAAAGTGTGAATTAACAAAAGATTGAAACAAAATCTGTGTGTCGTTGTACAAATCGGTCGTTACTATAGAAAAGCTCCCTTTGATCTAAGCTCTGATCCCGGCCACAGAACTAAACTCCAAGTGGTTTCCATATCAAAATCCATTAGGCAGTGGGGTTAGGACCCACCATGGCCGGCAGTACTCACATGGCACGCGACATGGCATCGATTTCCCTGGACCAAGACAATTCACACCTCATCTTTCTTCTATTCTTTGCAAAAAGAAGTGTCGTTCCCATGGAATCGGGTCATTTTTTGTGTGGGACTCGGAGCTGCTTTCTATCACGTCCACGCGGGGTTTTTGTGGATCAGGGTGAAAGAGAAAAAAAGGACGGTACCTTTTCCTCCTCTATCGCTGTTTCCCATTTCAACCTAGAATCCCTTGAACTGTTGACACTACTAGTAGTCTAGACGGTCACTGCTCTCAGCTTCCTAAGGCGAGTTTGGTTATTCGCAATGATTTTTTTCCTATTTTCATATGTGACTTTTGAGAGCCTAGTCAAGTAGAAACATCAACTGAAACCAGATTTGTACAAAAAGCACCGGCGTTTATTCCCACATTTATATACTAAGTATGTGGTGGATTTACCATACACTATCTCTCACGCGGTGATGAGAAGGACGACATAATCGGTTCGTGTTTGCATGAATTTTCTGGACAAACGGAATTAACGAACGCAGCTCCCAACTTTTCCGGACCGTCACCGTTTCTCGGCCGGGGAAAAAGCGAGGGCGAGCCACTTGTCACGTACATCCGGCGCCACTTAGAGCATCTCCAACCACGGTTGCCTAATTTAGCTCTCAAACTGTCCGCGGACACGCCCGACGCCCCCCTCTCTCCCCCCCCCCCCCCCCCCCCCCCCCCCCTCCCCCCCCAAAGAGTGCCGTTCCCCTCAAAGCAAACCCCCAAAACCATACAAACACATGCAGCTTAGATCAACATTCATCCTAGATAGATATTTCATTGATTCATCGTACAGAAGCTTGCCGGATTGACATACATAAGCAAAAGTAATATATATATATATATATATATATATATACATAAAAAGGACAAATCTCACATCGAGACTTGCGCTTGCCGGAGCCGCAGGCGGCGTCGCCCTTGTAGCGCTTGCAGAAGGCAAAGTACGGATCCTCCTCTTCCTCGTCGATGTCGTCGACTTGGCCGGCGAGGATCTGCACGGCGCGGGCCTGCTCCTCCGTGTGGCGGCTCGCATTGGCCGCCACCATCTTCTCCTGCTCCACCTCCTTCTTCGACAGCTCGATGGCCGCCTCCAGAGCTTCTTGGTCCTTGCGACGGCGGCGACGGGCGTCGGACTCGGCGGAGGTGAAGGACTTGGCCACCACCTAGAGGGGGAGGCCTTTGTCAGCCCCAGCGACGGCAGCCGCCACGCTGACGGATCTGCCGGGCCGCATCGCCTGGCAGAACGCTTTTTCCCACCGTCTCCGCCGCCCGCGGCGGAACCTCCACCAGTCTCCAGCCGTCCCCATCCGGTAGTATCCTCCACCCTGGAGGAGCCTGGACCGGCGGGACACGACCCCGCCGCGGCGGGGCAGACGACGGAGCCGACCTGCGGCTCGAGGGGGAACCCCTCCCGCGGAGGTGCGGCGGCGCCGATCTACGCACCAGAGCTGACCAGCGGCTGCATTCGCCACTGGCCGCTCGCAGCGCGTCCGAGCTCAAGCCGCCCGTGTCCTCTAGCGACCGGAGGATGCCGAGGCGGAAGGCAAGCTCGTCCTCGTCGGCGACTTCCTCCACCGGATTCGCCGCCGGCGCCTTGCTCTCCGCATCCTCCCAGTTCTCGCTCCCGGAGCTGTCCGCCATTGTGGAGAGGAGGTGGTGGAGACGAGAGGAGGGGAAATGAATCTAGGGTTTGGAGGGGAACGGATGCGACATTTAAACGCCGGCGAGTCGTCCTACGCGTGGACGTCGCCGGTCAGCCTTCTCTCCGGCTGGGCCCGACCTGTCAGCGACAGCCGGTCGGCGCGTCCGGGCGGCCCCAAACCCGCCCCAGATATGGGCTGGTTTGGTGTGTGCCGCCGGACCGCCCGGTCGTTTGGAAAGGCTATGGGAGCCTCCGTTGGGTGGCAGTTTTCGTTCCAAACGCAGTCCGGGCGGATCGCCCGGGCGTTTGGCGGCCTTTGGGCCTCGGTTGGAGATGCTCTAAGTCCCATACATGCATCTTCTGCTGGTGAGACCTGACTCGTGCGTTCTTTCCCGTGCGTGCGTGCAGGGTGTAGATCGTAGTAGCGTCACTACGGGAATCCCACAAAACGCCGACGGCTGGAAACCGTCAGTGTAGACCAGAAGGCCGTCGGCGTATGGATACGCCGACGGCTGCCGTCGGCGTCTGGTCGTCGGCGTAGACGGCCGTCGGCCGTCGGCGTACCCAATCTGCCGTCGGCGTCTGCGACCCCGTCGGCGTACGCTTGGTGGGCCCCACAAGACAGCATCCAGGCCGTTCCGTCAGCCCTCCATACGCCGACGGCAATGCCGTCGGCCTTTGCATGCAAATTTTTTTGAATTTTTTTAAACTTTTTTTTTTTTTTTTTTGAAATTTCTAACTCATCTACATACTAAATCTCTAATTACACATTTAATCATAAGTCAAAGTAATTACGCTGGTCAAAGTTCCCGTTCGGTCACCCATCCTCAAATTGCTCTAGCCCAAGCACGCTTAACATTTGAGTTCCTTCAAGATTAGCTTCCAAATGAGAAATGAGAACTTACTTTTTTTTTTTTTTTTTTTTAGAGAGTACGCGAATGCGTACCATAATTTTATAGAAGGCAGAGTATATGTACAAGAAGGGCGTTCACAACAAGTTGAGAACGCCTAAGGTAAAAACTCTCCGGAAAAAAACCTAGGGCTACTCTCTCGCGCATGGTTGGTGACTCCTTGTCTCTCTCTTCCCAACACACATAGCAGCCTAAACTCATCTAAAACTCGTCGTGCCAATCTGTCAGGCGGGAGCTGTTGCCTTGTGTTGCGGAAGCACCATGCGTTTCTGTTTTTCCAGAGAGCATGGCAGGTCGTGCAGACCAAAGCATCGAACCACTTTCTCTCCTTTTCTCTGAATCTTGCTCTCTCCATTGTCCACCAGGTTTGGAGCGTGCTGTCTTGCAAAGGTGGAGCAAAGTTCAGCGCCAACTCCTGTTTGCAAATGTACCACACCTCTCTCGCCAGGACGCACTGCATCAGGATGTGTTCTGCGGTGTCTTCTTCTTGCAGGCAGACAAAGCATGGAGATGTGGCCAGCTGCAAGCCGTGCCTGACCCGACGATCCGCAGTCCAAATGCGCTTCTGAACAGCCAGCCATAGAAAAAGCTTGCTCTTTGGCGACGCGCCACTCCGCCAGATTGCTCCTGCCATCGGGAACCCCACTTGCCCTTGCATTAACATGCCATAGGTCGAGCTGGCTGTGTAGGCACCAGACCTAGACCACGGCCAGCTGAAAACGTCCAGGCTATTCACCGCTCTGTCGACGCTCTGAATCGCCGCCCACAGCGCGAGACATTCCCGCGCACCTCGGTAGGCAAGTGTTCCCGGCACATCACGCAGCCAATTGTTATTCGTGATCCCCTCCGCCACTGTTCGTCGATTTTTAACACGCGTGCTGACTGTCATCACCAGCCAACTTACTGATACTTGTATCATATCAATCATATTAACCCTTGAGTTGTGATGTTACACTTTTTCATTGTTTAAATTTACAAAATCTATTTGAATAAGTAACAATGATTATGTAATAGTATATTTTGAATAAATGACAATAAAATTAATTTTACTTTTATTTCTTTTTACATTTAATATGGAATAATTCATATCTTTAATTCCGTTAATCGAAATTTCCAAAAGTAATTGAAATTGAACTACAAGTGTGTGATAGTTTGGTCTAATTTTTTAAAAAAATCATTTTTAGGTACACAAGTAGTGACTTTATCACAGAAATATCGATAGTTTTGAAAAATGTGACCCCTTTCAATGAATAGGTACGACGGTCATTTTGACCGTTTTTCACAAAAATAAAAGAAATTGAGAAAATACTCAAAAAATGAATTCCTTTGACATGGAGTCCTTTTATGTGTACTAGTTGCTAGCAAAAATGATAAACTTGAGATTTGACATATATTTCAAAAAAATGCTTCACAAAAAGCTCTATCATCTATAGACATGTATAGCTTTCACGTCAAATGACCAAGTTATGGCCATCCCCATGCCATAGTTTGTGATAATGTGTCCATACTTGACACATAGGCGTGTTTTGGTATGGAAAACATTGTTGCAAAAAATAATTTCCAAAATATTTTAGTAAATATCATTTTCTATTTTTAAGTGTCAAAAATAACTTTTTAATTAAGCAAGTACCAAACATATGTTACAAAATGTCATGTGCACGGTGAAAAAGATTTTATGGATGTCATATTTGGATTCCTCTCATTTTTCTAATCGATTTAGACATTTAATTTGTTAAATTTTGATTTACGGATTTAAAGATATGAATTATTTCATATTAAATGAAAAATAGAAAAAAGTATACGCCGACGGCCGCCGTCGGCGTATCAATGTAGAAAAATAGAAAAAGTAGACGCCGACGGCCGCCGTCGGGCGTATCAAAGTAGACGTCGTCGGCGTCGGCGTATCAATGCCGTAAAGTTCCGTTTGCGTGCCGTCACGGTGGGCCTTGTACGCCGACGGCATTGTAGACGCCGACGGCAGCCGTCGGCGCTGCCGTCGGCGTATGTCGGCGACGGGTTTTTTACGCCGACGGCCGCGTTCGCGGCTTCCCTCGCTCGCCTTATACGCCGATGGCCCCGACATTTGGCCGTCGGCGTATAATTCGGCCGTCGGCGTTTTGTGGGATTCCCGTAGTGCGTACGCTGCAAACGAGCTCGAGGCCTCGCTGCATTACATTCGTGTGTTGCCCCGTATAAATGCAAGGCGCAGAACGTAAACGTCGGGAGATCAGGGGATTGGTGTCTGGTTTTTCCATGGAAAATGAGGGCCGGTACAAAAGCATACGCGTTCTGTTTGGAGAAGCCAAGTTCACTTACTTATCTCTTTTTATTGAGATGCAGATTTACTTATCTCAAGGAAGAAAGATCATCGGCTCAGCTTACTGCTTTTTTTGGGTTATATAGAGAAGGTCGAAAATCGGCAAATGCTGAAGACTCCGCATGCATTTCCCTTGGCATGTACTCTCTCCGTTTTAAATTAATTGACTTCCACATGTCTAAATTTAGATGTATATGTACATGTAACATGTCTAGGTACATCCAAATATAGATATGTGGAAGTCAATTAATTTGAAACGGAGGGAGTACTTACACATGGGCTCGTGTTGCTAGATAACATGGGCTGATATGCGGCCACAAGGACACAAAACGGGGCTGGAATAGCCTACATACCCGGCCCAATTGAAGCTTTGTTACTTCCAGTCTCTCTCCAGTTGTCCTTGGTCAAGGAGAGGATTCTGATCATTTGTCTTGAGAGAACCGACCGACTACCCGTACTTAGGATCAGCACACTCACAGTAACGATTGGAATTCCCTAACTGTGATTACGTGATCCAAAGCTGGTTACATTGCAGATGAAGCAAAGGCGAGGCGAAGTGGGTGGTGCAACTGGTTGATACTTCCAGCACTAGCAAAACTACTCCTTTTTTTTTTTGAGGCTTAAGGCGGCCGAATCTGCCGTCCGATTAGATATAATAGATGATTATGTACGGGGCTTGTGACCCGAGCGAGCCCAAAACTACTCCTTTTTTGCCGCGAATGTCTAGTACTTGCAGCTGCACCGCCAGTCCGCCACGGATGACAGGAAGCAACTTCGCCCATACCCTAGGATTTGGTACGGACAGATTAGACGAACACATCCACACCATGATTTTGGAGCTCCTCCGACTAGCAGGAACAACCTCGGTTTGAGTATAGGAATCAGAGCGCAAGCATATGCCAGCCAACCACCGAGACCAGATGAGCCCAAAGCATGAGACAAACCTCGAATTATGATCGAAACCACATGCCCTGACAAATATAATTGGACCAATTTCTCTATCTGGCTGAGCCTGCACCCGTGATCTGCATTATACTGTACTTTCCTCTGCGGAGCGATTTAGTTGAGTTTTATGATCAAGTGGGAAGATCCTAAGCTCTAGTTACCATTTCTCGAACGCTTAAACAATCCGCGGTTGGTGATCCAAAGCGTTGGTTTGGTTTCATTTGAATATGATTTGGCGTGGGTGGCGCGCATGCACTCGGGATCTCGGGGAACAAAAGTCCAAGCCGACAGCGCGCGGAGCAAAAGAGGCGTTTCCCGCGGTTAAATAATGCGGCAGTTGACCCCCTCCAGTGTGAACAGTGTTCCTACAGTCAAACCGAACGCAGTGGCAAACAGAGCATCCAGTGTCTATCCAATCTCGAGGCCAGATCATGATCGTTTGCTGCAGGAGCCGACGATGCTCTCTCTATAGATAAATAGAGCGGCTACTGTGCGTGCGCTGTGCACAGGTCAATCGAAGAGGTGGATCCATCCGAACAAGAAGGAGAGTTTGTCTTCACCCTTCACCCGCTCCCGAAGGAACACCAGACAGAGAGAGAGGTCGCGCTCGGCGATGTGATGGCGCAGCCGTGGCAGCAGCAGCAGCGACGAAGACGCCGCCTCCTCGCGGCGCTCCTGGTGCTGCTCTCCACCTGCTGCCTTGCTCGCCTCGGCGCCGCAGCGTCGGCGGCTTCTGCAGGTACGTTATAGCCTAGTCCTCTCTTCTTGGTTCTTTGGTACGCCAGTGTGTTGTTTACAGCTCGGCCGCTTCCTTCGATGTAGCGACTAGTGCTCACCGGACGGATGGAGCAGCGATTGCGACGGAGAAGCCTGCCGGACAGGATGGAGCGGCGCGTGGGTTCGCGGCTACGACGGTGGAGGACGAGTTGCCGGTGAGGATGGAGATGGAGGTCGACGTCCAAGACTACCCAGGTGCAAATGCCAACGCCCGGCACGATCCGGGATACCCGCGAGGACCGCAGCACCCGTGAGAACGAGATCAGTGCTCGCCGGCGGCCGGCCTAGCCAGTTAGCTGCTCCTCCTCCTCTTCCAGATCTGCACTGGTTTACATACAGCTAGTAGCCGTGTGTGGAGTGGAGTAGATTGTGCACCGGCCATCACCACCGCCCGACACCCGTGCGGCTAGCTGTCGACGCGGACACATGCTGTAGCGTTGCCTTTTCGATGTGTTCTTCGCTACTCAAGTACTGATGAACCTTTTTGTTTTCGCCGCGTTGGTTTGTGAGGATGTGCGTGTGATGATTTCATCGACCTGTATCGAGAATTCGAGATGCGATCGCGAGCGGCGTTGTGTACTATGTCCGCGCTTCGCCTGTTTATGCATCAAGGCTACGGCTCTTGGTACCTGATGAGAAGCAGTGCAGATAGAACCGCTACGCCAACGCAGAGGACGGTTCTGCTTCGATTCTGTTGTGTGCTCTGCTGCCTCACTGACTTGCTAATGGTTTTCTGCTGGTTGTCATTGCTCATGAGTGATCGCACTTTGGTTTACAAGGCATGATCGCATTTCGGTTCCAGTTCTGATTATTATTTCGACCAAAAAACCGTGAGTTACGTGCCACCGAAATTATACAGCTTAACTTGAACTCGGAATAAGTTCACATTGGTACAATTTGTCTAGTAAACGGTCGCTGTTTTTTTTTTCGGGCACGGTCACTGTTTTTTTTTAAAAACTTATCGGCTAGTGGTATGGCGTGGTACCAAGAGCCGTAGCCTTGATGATAAGTGGATGTACATGGTTCACACTGTGAACGGCCATCACGTATGTGTTTGGCTTGTGCCTCGACCAGTGAGAACCCCATGACTTCAATGTACACTAGCCTTATTAGCCTGGTGGCAATCTTCAGCGTAATAAAAACAAGTTAATTTGTCCAATTGCAAGCCGGGTATGGATCTCCTTTACGAACTCCTCAACCTGCCTGATGAAAGCAAGATGAGACTAGTAGCGCTTTTGCGGTGTTGGTGGACTGAAAGAAACTGTTGGAAATAGGAGGCAGCCCAAGGTGCAGAACGAATTGTCACAAGAAGTTCGAACATGACAGTCTGATGCATAGCAGCTAATGGCAATTGGAATTCACGGAACTAATGTATGCATTATTTCCAACAGAAACAAGGCAAACCGAGGAGACTCTCACCGGATGAGTTTCGTTTCACGGTCCTCAGACAAGCAAGAGAAGGGTCTGAATTCTTGACAGTCAATCCGGTTGAGAAGCCAGTAAGCCACATTCAGTGGCAACCTCCACTGAATGGTTGGATTAAAATCAATCTTGATGGTGCTTATCATGCTAACAGAAGATGGGGAGGTTGGGGATGTATTGGCCGTGACCATGACAACAATCCGGTATTTGCTGGCGCTGGAGCAATTGGTAATGCAGGCCAGGCTGTTACTACCCAAGCTCAGGCACTCCTCCAAGCGATTGTCATTGCAGACCAGATAGGCATCGGGAGACCAATATTTGTCACAGATTGACTGGTGCTAAAACAAACAGCTATGTCCAATGCTCATGATTCTGCACCGCTCGGAGCTTTGCTCAGGGAATTAAAAACTCAGATGCATCGGAACTTCATCGACTACCAGGTGGTGCACAAAAACAGAGTCTGCAATAAGCCGGCCCATGTTCTTGTCGCGATGGGTGTGGCCGAGCCTCTTGGTTACCATAATGTTTGGTTCGATGATTTTCCTGTTGATGTAATCAGGGCAATGTATGGTGATTCTGCCGAGCAAGGTTAATGGAATGTCTGCGTTCCATCTCAAGAAAAAATTGGCACATGGCACATTTTCCCACCCACCACTCACTTGCTACGTTCCGAGCTTTCCGAAGATAAAGAGGTGAGAGAGGAGAGATGCGACTACGTCAGGCCCGTTCGCCACCGCCGTTTGTCTAGTCTTCCTACACCGCCGCCTGAAGGAACCAGCCTCCCGGGCCACCTACCTCCACTGGTCCTTTGTCGACCCTCTTCATGCCATGTCCGTGTCCGGACCGAAGCAGTATCTGTCCATCTCTTATCGTACGACTTTGCGGATAAGTTGAACTCATCGCCGACTATCACTCAACTTTGGGCCGTTCATACTACATCCTGGACACTCGTTGAGGATCGCACGGCTGTGATTCAGATTACCCGAAATAGTCACCTTACAACGGCAATGCTATTCAACTTTATTTTAAGCATTTACCTTTTAATGCACTATATCATGCCCATCTAGGGTTATCGAGAATTTTGTAAAGGGTTTAACCCTAGCCGCCAGTGGCAGAGCTTAGTGTATGTCAGGGGGCCACCGCCCCCCCCCCCCCCCCCCCCCCCCCCCCCACACACATAGCCCATGCAAATTTAGCCTATAAACTCTTATAAAACGACCCATTTGCCTCCCCCACACCCAATTTGACAAGTAAGATTATTTACCCCTCGGAGTTTGCTTAAACTCTGCCACTGCTTGCCTCCTCTGATAGAGGTGTAAGAGACTGCACCTAGCAAAGTCGATTCGTTTGCAAACTTCATCCGAAGGTAGCTAATGAAAAGATGTTTGCTGAATTCCTGAATGCATGTGATATATGAACTTTGATTCAGATTAGTTACAATTTTAGGCATGTCAATTAGCCGTAGCACGCCTCCCCTGCGGCTCCTTGTCAACACACGTTGCATGCTGTATGTGTAGCTCCTCCCAGTTCCGCCCCTGCTCCTCCAAGCCCCGTGTGTATCCTATTCCGACACTGGCCCTGCAGGGAGCTCTCCACGGATCCATCACGGGCACATGGTTTCCTCTTTTAAAAATAAAAGGACATCCTCTTTCCATTCTTTCTGCCCCACCAAAAACTCCGACCAATTCAGTAAAAATAACTGAATCAATATGTTGGGAGAGTAAAGTTGAAGTCTAAAGCAAGACACTGAGTGATCCTTTGATTCAAAGGAACATTCATATGATTTTTGGATAATATTGATCCTATAGAAAATTTTCCTACGCTGGTCGTTTGAGTTATAGTATTGGTTTATATAGTAAAATTTCCTCATAGGAATTATTGTACTACATTTTATATGAAATTTAACATTCATTTCAACCTCCTTTAACGATTCCTTTGTTTCTCCTATATATTCTAGTATGTGATTTGTTTTTTTCTTAGGGTATAGTCTGTGATTTGCTAATCCTATAAAGCAGCTAGCCCGTTAACGCGACAGGTGGCCTTGACACTGATCACGCCTCCTTCTGGGCCTCCAGCCCATCCACCACGCCTTGGAGCCGAAGAAAGAGCAAATCTGACGGCTGTGCACCCACCACTGATCCACGTGGGGGAATCGCGTCCGCTAAAACATCACAGGGTTTTAACGAAGCTGCCTCTTCGGTTCTGTTTCCTGCGGCTGGGCAACAGACAGGTCAGAGCTTCCCTCCCGCTAGCTCGGGACGGATCGATCCACCCCGCCGGACCAGTCCCTCCGTCGCGCCATGGCGGAACACGCCGCCCCGGAGCTCCCAAAGAGGTGCCACCACTGCGCGGGACCCCTATCCAAGGACATGGTACGGCCGCCCTCCTCTTCCTCCATCTCCTCTGACGGGACGCCGCCGCCGCCGCTTTTGTGTAATTGTGTTGCCTTACTTTGCTGCGCTGCTTCCTATCTCCTTCGGTGGTTGGACCCTGCGTCGTAGTAGTGTTTCGCCCTGCTCCCCGTGTTCCCGAGTTGGGTCGCGGAGGGGGTTGGACTGGGTAATTGATCGTGACGGCGTTGAGTTCTTGCTAGTTTTACCCCCTTTGTCGATTTGGCATGAATTATGCTATGATTTTTGATGTATGATGGTGATGGATCAAACTTAGCTAGCTCTTGCTGTTTACTTGTGCAATTGTGCTTCCTGGAGCAAACGTGTGCTTGTTCTACATCATTTTGGAAAACATTACTTGATGAAATTTTGTGCTTTTATTTAAATGCCGTTATAACCTTTTCTTAACGCAATTAATGCGATTATATACTGATATATGTCGTGGAACTGTTTGAAGGAAACAAGTAGCTGGACGGTGACTCCATTGGTTCGAGATAGCTTCTCTATGGTTTGTGTTGCTGCCTTTTACTTCTCTCTACTGCAAGTTAATCCTTTTTATTTCATTTTTTAATTGTCTCATGTACTAATATACGTATTACATTGAAACAGATTGGTTCCGCTGTTGGGGGTACTGCAGGCGCGTTTTATGCTTTTAATCATGGTATGTGTTGCTCACCCTTTTCTTTCAGTGACTGATTGAGACATTCAGTACAAGCTGATTATTTGTGCGTCTATCAACACATTATATCATGTTTTGAGTAATAGTTATGTTTCGTTCACCGTGCTTCTAATGAATTATAATTTAGTTAGTTGGGAGTAGTCCATATGAATCAGTCATGTCATCTCGTTTGTTTGGTTGTGACTTGTGAGCGGTGTTGTAGTTGTCATGGTAGTCCCTGTCGCTCATCGCATAGACCTCAATAGCATTTCAAATATCAGAAAATATCCAGGCATCCACGTATTGTTTCTGCTGTCTTAATAAAGGCATGGTTATGTTACTCTTGTAAAAGCCCCTCCCTGTTCATACATTGCTTGCACGTAAGGTTCTTCCTGTTTGATATGATGTTTGCTCGCCTCATTAACATCCAGTAGATTTTGTGGTTGGTAATTTCATTGCAAATCGATTTATATTGAAACCGGTTAGATATTCATGCCTTGATCTTCTTATGTTATTATACCGTTAATAATGATTGATAATATCTACCCATTAACATTATCTTTGTTTTTTTAATGTAGCTATGCCTGTTGTACGCCGTTACATAAAAGGGCCAATGTGGATACATTTTCTTGTTGGTGTAAGTACATTGCCCTTTTCTTTCTTCAAATTCTTGTATATTATCTTTTGTTGATCGGTTTAGCATGAATTATTTTGGGCGATGCAGCTTTTAAGATGTTTTGTCCCTTGATATGAATGGTCATCCACCACCTGAACAATACTCGGTGATAAGAAATGGAAAAAAAAATGATGTTTTCTTTTCTTAACTTGTCATCAAGGTCTAGTTTCCTTGTAAAGTTCTCATAACACACATCAATCTATAGTGTAGTCTCTGGACAGAGCACCGAATATGATTGTGCCATGTGCTTAACTTCATAGCATTATGTACAGCAATAAGCTTCATCCTGGGAACAGGCTCCCTCCCAGGTCAACATTACTTACTGTATAGTCACAGTTGCACACCAAAAGTTCTGGGGCAAATGTTCCACAGGATGCAATTTTTTATTTTATTAAAAATTGCTCACTTTTATTTGGCTTGAAGATTACATCAGCATGCTATTTTCAGTTGAATCTGTATGGCTTTAAGTTGATGGATAAGCCTCTGTACTGTAGTCTTGTGGGGTTTGGTCTTTGGTCTGTGGTCTTTGTGGGACTGCAGCACATGGTCCTTGTGTCAAGGACAGGTTGCAGTTAGGATAGAGCATCAAGGACTGGCAGCATCTTGGACTGGCAGTTAGGATAGCACAAGGACTGGCTGTTAGGACTGGTTGTTAGGATAGCTTTTAGGACAGCATCTTAGACTAGCATCTAGCATATTCGTGGCTGGCTAGCAGCATATAAATATGTATCCCCAACCCCTCAGGTTGGTATGCCATTTGTGTGAGAAATAAAACCAACGAAAATTGCCCCAACTCTCCAAGTGTCATCCTCTCTCAATGAGAGTAACCCTGAAACAACTATCAAGTGGTATCAGAGCCAAGTTGTCTTGTAGCCTGACCTTTACCTGTTCTCCTCTCTCACCAGGAGCAGAGCAGCCCCAGCCGGTAGCAGCAGCTGCTCTGACTGTCCCTGGTTACTTCCCTCCCTCCGGGTTGTCGAGCAGCAGCTCGTCGGCAGCAGACAGCCCCCCAGCAGCGAGCCATGTCCACAGGTCACTCTCAGCACACGGCTACCTCGAGCATGCGGCGTCGGCAGGAGGCCGAGCGCGCAGAGGCAGAGGAGCGTGAGCGAGTGACTGCGGCAACCGCTGCAGCGGCGGCAAGGGCGTCGAGGCTGGCAGCGGCGGAGCTGGCAGCAGCCAGAGCGGAGGTAGAAGCAGCAGCGACTGCGGAGGCAGCACGTGTGGCTGCGGCGGAGGCCAAGGCATTGCGCAACAGCGCCAACAGCTCCGCGTCCGCTGACGGCAGCGTCGTCGCAGACCGCGACGACGCGGAGCAACAGCGGGCGGCGCAAGAGCGGGCGGCGCAGTGGGCAGCCGAGCACGCTCGCGGTGGCGCCAGAGGAGGCGCGCACGGCGACGGCGGCTGGGATGACCAAGGCCGGGGCCTCTACGGGTCCGGACTGTGGTCAGGGACGTTGGTCCCGGTGTTGGGTGGCCTACCCTCACCAAAACCAACTACGTCGAGTGGGCAGCGATCATGAGGATCAGGCTGCAGGTGCGGCACATGTGGGAGGCGGTCCAGGACGACGCCGTCGACCCACATGAGGATCGACGGGCGTTGGACGCCCTCATCGCTGCAGTCCCGGCCGAGATGCAGTTCTCGCTTTCCAACAAGCGGACTGCCAAGGAGGCGTGGGACGCCATCGCCGCGGCACGCATCGGCAGCGACCGTGCCCGCAAGTCCACCCTGCAGGCACTTCGCAAGGAGTGGGAGAACCTGGCCTTCAAGCCAGGTGAGGACGTTGATGACTTTGCTCTCCGTCTCAACACTCTGTTGCAGAAGATGGTGCAGTTTGGTGATGCCACCTACAGCGAGGAGAGAGCTGTCGAGAAGCTCTTCCGGTGCATCCCCGAGAAGTACAAGCAGATGGCTCGCTCGATCGAGTCCCTGCTGGACCTCTCCACGATGACGATCGAGGAGGCGATAGGTCGCCTCAAGGTCGTCGACACCGACGAGCCACAGCCTCTCTCGGGGCCCATCACTACCGGCGGCAAGCTGCTCCTGTCTCGGGAGCAGTGGGACGCCAGCCACGGTGACGGGAAGAAGGGGGAGCCTTCTTCCAGCAGCCGCAGGCGTGGCAGGCCGCGAAGGGGACGCCGAGACTACCAGGCCAGGGCACATGGTAATGCCCGTGGAGGCGCCCGGGGAGGCGCCGCCGGCAGGCCCCAGCCGGCACAAGACGAGGGCTGCCGCAACTGCGGCCGCCTTGGCCATTGGGCCAAGGAGTGCCGACAGCCACGACGTGGCCAGGCCCACGTCGCACAGGCTGCGGAGGAGCAACGTGGCCAGGCCCACGTCGCACAGGCTGCGGAGGAGGACCCAACCCTGTTCATGACGCACGCAAGCGTCGAACTACCTGCTGCAGCACCGACCGCATCAGCTCTCCTCCACCTTGACGAGCCAAAGGCGCACGCCCTCCTTGGCGACGGCTCCGGCAAGGACAAGACCAGTGGGTGGTGCCTTGACACCGGCGCCACCCACCACATGACCGGGCGACGAGAGTTCTTCACCGAGCTCGACTCCGACGTACGAGGCTCCGTCAAGTTCGGGGATGCCTCCGCTGTAGAGATCAAGGGCGTCGGCTCCGTCCTCTTCATCGCCAAGACCGGAGAGCACCGGCTGCTCACCGGTGTCTACTACATCCCCGCGCTGAGGAACTCCATCATCAGCCTGGGACAGCTGGACGAGAACGGCTCGCGCGTGCTGATCGAGCATGGGATCCTACGCATCTGGGATCGCCATCATCGCCTTCTTGCCAAGGTAACCAGAGGCGCAAACCGGCTCTACGTCCTTGATGTGCAGGTGGCACAACCCATCTGTCTCGCTGCTCGTCGGGATGACGAGGCGTGGCAGTGGCATGAGCGCTTCGGGCATCTTCACTTTGAGGCCCTGAAGCGGCTCAGTGCCAAGGAGATGGTGCGAGGCCTGCCCTGCCTCGACCATGTGGAGCAGTTCTGCGATGTCTGTGTGTTGACGAAGCACAGACGACTCCCCTTTCCCCAGCGGGCGAGTTTCAGAGCTAAGGAGAAGCTCGAGCTCGTCCATGGGGATCTGTGTGGGCCGGTGACACCAGCCACACCAGGAGGACGACGCTACTTCCCCGGCCAGGAGGGCAAGGTACTTCGCCTGCACAAGGCTCTGTATGGCCTCCGGCAGGCACCAAGGGCGTGGAATGCCAAGCTGGACTCCACGCTGAAGACGATGGGCTTCGAGCAAAGCCGGCACGAGGCGGCTGTCTAGCGACGGGGCAGTGGAGGAAATGCCCTGTTGGTGGGCGTCTATGTCGACGACTTGGTGATCACCGGCATCAAGGATGCAGAGGTGGCTGCGTTCAAGGAGGAGATGAAGGCTGCCTTCCAGATGAGTGATCTGGGGCTCCTCTCCTTCTACCTGGGGATCGAGGTGCACCAGGATCACTCCGGGACCAAGCTTCGACAGACCGCCTACGCCAAGCGCATCGTTGAGCTAGCACGGCTCACCGACTGCAACCCAGCCCTCTCTCCGATGGAGGAGAGGCTGAAGCTGAGCCGTGACAGCACGGCGAGGGAAGTGGACGCTACACAGTACCGGCGTCTTGTGGGGAGCCTTCGCTACCTCACCCACACTCGGCTGGACTTGGCGTTCTCCGTCGGCTACGTTAGTCGTTTCATGGAGCGACCGACGACGGAGCATGAGCAGGCTGTGAAGAGGATCATCCGCTACGTTGCGGGGACTCTTGATCATGGCCTTCACTACCCTAGATGTCCTGGGGCAGCAGACTTCGTCGGGTACAGCGACAGCGACCACGCCGGCGACATCGACACCAGCAAGAGCACGAGCGGGATCATGTTCTTCCTCGGCAAGTGCCTCGTGAGCTGGCAGTCGGTCAAGCAACAGGTGGTTGCCTTGTCCAGCTGCGAGGCTGAGTACATAGCGGCCTCCACAGCCTGCACCCAGGCGCTCTGGCTCTCTCGGCTGCTTGGTGATCTACTTGGCCGAGATGCTAGAGCAGTGCAGCTGATGGTGGACAGCAAGTCCGCTCTGGCCCTGGCAAGGAACCCGTTTTCCACGAACGGAGCAAGCACATCCGGCTGAGGCATCACTTCATCCGAGGCTGCTTGGAGGAAGGGAGCATCAAGGCGAGCTACATCAACACCACGGATCAGCTCGCTGATCTGCTCACCAAGCCTCTTGGGAGGATCAAGTTCCTTGAACTCTGCTCCAGGATTGGGATGGTTCAGACCGTCCACAAGACAACGCACAAGACTTAGGGGGAGAATGATGGATAAGCCTCTGTACTGTAGTCTTGTGGGGTTTGGTCTTTGGTCTGTGGTCTTTGTGGGACTGCAGCACATGGTCCTTGTGTCAAGGACAGGTTGCAGTTAGGATAGAGCATCAAGGACTGGCAGCATCTTGGACTGGCAGTTAGGATAGCACAAGGACTGGCTGTTAGGACTGGTTGTTAGGATAGCTTTTAGGACAGCATCTTAGACTAGCATCTAGCATATTCGTGGCTGGCTAGCAGCATATAAATATGTATCCCCAACCCCTCAGGTTGGTATGCCATTTGTGTGAGAAATAAAACCAACTCTCCAAGTGTCATCCTCTCTCAATGAGAGTAACCCTGAAACAACTATCATAAGTCTTATCTGCTTTTCCCTCCTGCAGGCACCTCCAGTTGTTGTGTTCTCTTCTGCATGTGCTGGATTAGCAGGTGAAGCAACACTCTTCTGTCCTTTAAACTGTTTATTCTGTTGCCTAGTTATATCATTATTATTATTTTCTTGATGTCATGCTCGTTATATATTATGTATTTTGCTGGTACAGAGAGGTGTATTTGATCAGTTTTGTTCCTTGCTCCACTTGGCAATTTTTATTGTTAGTAAAATTTCATTTAGCTGGCCTGTAAAGCACACTTTAGCTTTGAGGGATTCTAAAGCAAGTGTCCTTGATGAAGTTTATTTTTACTAAGGTTTGCACTGAGTTGAACCCCGTTATTGTGATCAGATCGACTTAGTAGAACAAAGCAATGATCTGGAACCAATAGGAGCTTATCACGATGCATAGGTAGTAGCATGAGTGATTTACATCTAGTCGTTATGCGCAAGACCATGGCTGGCTTAATGACTTGTTGCTTCTCTAGACACATGTTTTAATTTACACTAGCATTGTAGCATCTTGCTCATCTTCCTTGGTTTTAGTGTTGGTTGATTCTATTAGTTAGGATTAGGATACCATAAAACTCATGTTTAGAGTTTGTTCACTTGTGCTCATCCACTACATGATTGTACTATTTGTACTCTTATCTGCTGATGTGGATGAATGAAACCAGCTTGAAACTTGCCAACTAGAAGAGCACCCCATTTATTCTGCAATTGGACTTGTTTGCTACGTGTGAAAATCTTTCTGCTTAGCTACTTGCTGACCTGAGGATAGGAAATGCATATTACCTGAAAGCTAGTCGCTTCACTGCCACGCAAACGAAGCACTTAGGATTTGCTGGAACAGAACCCCGAAAAACCTTTGAAAATTTCATAATATAGGGAGGAGGGAGAACACTTTTTTTTTAGGCTTAAGGCAGGCGCTCTGCCATTCGATTAAAGGAGAAGCAAGGTTCTTTTACAAAATTCCTCGTGAGAGGATAGGCCTAGGCCTAAACGGGAAAAACAAAAAACATAGCTCCAAAAAACTAACCTCCGTCTCCTGGGTCTCCCGTGAAAGCATAGGCCCTCTGCTCAATCTCAGTAACTTTCTGGTTTGCTATCGTAGCGTGTTCTTGTCTAGCCTGTTCTCAGTGTCATGAGAACCTCCAGTGATACGTCTCCGTCCTCCTATCTTTCCATTCACCACTGCCTTCATCCTCTACATGCTCAACATTGTCTATATCAAGAGCTTGGTTCCAATTGTTCTTGATCTCCACTCTAGCAGCCACTCCCAAATGGCATAACTCTTCGAGCTTACGCTAAGCAAGTTCGGCGTTACCTCTAACATCAATTGAGATAATCATAGCACGATGATGCGGACTAGCCCTGCAACGTGATGGTTCGTAAAGAAATTCTTGACATGGCCATGGATATGGTAAGCACTGTCTACACCATCTGGTTGTTATCGGGTGCTTTTTTTCTCTTCAAGAACATGATCATGGGTTTTCTTAGTCGATTGCAGGGCTGCTCTCTTCTAAAGAAATAAGCCTTTAAGCAACCAGATCCATGACCATATCGAGAATTTCTTTAGAGACTGTCGGACAAACACTTGGCAGTGAGGTCAAGCTGGTTTCAGTCCACATTACAATGGGTATGGTCGCCGCCACTGATGTCAGAGGTAAGGTTGAACGTACTGATGGTAATCTCAAAGAGTGCCATTTTGAGTGGCTCTTGGAGGGGAGATAAAAACAATGGGAACTATCCCTCTCGACGTCGACAATGCTTAATGCGTGGACAGACAAGATAGTGGTAGAGTGGGAGACCTAGCCATTGCCCATGGCGCAAACAGCTAGGCAAGAACCCACTCTGGTACCACGCTGGAAACTTGACTTAGATGATTCGAGCTGGTTTGAATTCATTTACATCAACACAGAATACATGCGTGCTATAGTGGGTAAGTGTGAACAAACTATACACCGGTCCCCGCTAGAAAAAGCAAAGTATACACTGGAGGATAACGAGACCCCAACTTATGGGATGGGCTGGCACATACGTTGTCCGAAGGCCATACTTGGTCCCTGCCTCCCTGGAGAGCTGGCATGTAGTTCTCCTGGATAACGGATCATCAGAAGCATGTGTAACACAACACATGCAAGTAAGGATGTTCATTTACCACGTGAGCAACACATTTTGTGATTTTGTGCTAGCAGTATAGTATAATCACAGGGTGTCATTGAGTAAGCATGCGTAGAAATTAAATAGGTGGTTGTACTATTTTCATATTATTGTGGAGTAATTATGAAGTTTGATAGTATAATTCATGTATGATGGTAATAGTGCTTGACAATACCAAGTGAGGAGATCCTTTATTCCTTTTAATGTGAACCCGGAATTTATATGCATCTCTAAAGACTCATATAGTTGTATATGCCATATTGGGTGATTTTATTTCATTTTGGAACATTTGCATTTGAACTGCTGTTTTAAGCGAGGACTAACTAGTGCAGTCACCGTAATTATTCGATTTCAAGACATTGTAGTAAGAGTAATAACAGTGGGAACTCTCCACGTCATATGATGAAATGTAGGAGGCTGCATTGGTAGCAGCTATTATTTAGAGATAAGAAATGGTTTCTGGATTAGTTATCTAAGATGAGATGATTAACAGTGTTTTGTGAAATTGCGTTTCATCTTTAGATTAGGTTACCAAGTATCCTCAAATTCAAATTAAGCAAAGTAACCGAGTCTTCCGCACTCGCATATATATTTGAATGTTACATCATGTGTCACTGTTATCAGTTATTAAGCTAAAGTTTTAATTCTCTCTATAGGTGGTACAATACCAGCTCTTGCACAGCTGGTTTCATCGTCCTGTCATGCCGCCATGTCATCGCCCTCATTTCCCCGCTCTGCTTCTCGTGAGGACATGCACAAGAGCAGAGGCTCCTCGCCGTTGTAACTTGCACAGCAGACCCACCACTGAATTGTAGTGCTCTACAAAATCTGTGGTACCACTAATAGGGGGTCAATTTTTGTAAATGCTAAGATTTCCTTGTGAAATGATGCTAAAACTTGTATGTGCCTTATTCGCAGTTTTGGTATCTATCTCTGTGTATAGACTGTCGTCTATGATATTGGGTTAACTTTTGTTCACAATAAGTCCTGGAGTGTTTGTGACCAACTTAACTCAACATGATGATCTTTTCATCTTTTCCAAAGTGGTGTACATACTTTTGCTTCTTTTACTCGTGAATAATGCTGCTCTTGTCGTTTGTGATTTTAAAGCTTCTGTTGGATGTAAATTGGTCCTAATATATTGGCACAGAAACACCGTGAACCTCTGTTTTGCCAATTTGATGGTAAAATCTCAAGGACGCTGGAACAGATGCATCAGCGCTAGCATCGTTTAGGCTTTTGGCAGTTCTGTGCTACTGGCTCGTTCTGATTGCAATTTTCGGTTAGTTTCTATATGTTACACAAGTACTGGGGTGTTGTATCAACTTGAACTAACCTGAGGCATAGTTTTAACATGTTATAACTGCCCGACGTGTTTACCCCAGAACTGGAAACACCGCGGACTTTGGTTATCGATCGGTTTCGGTATAATATCGAATCATTGCTAGAGAGCGCTGGATATCTTTGCCGATTCTATGGCACTGGCTGTCCGGATGCCACGGGTCATCCTGCGTGCCATAGTATTGCCGATCGAGGATCTTGCCGATTCTGTGGTACTGGCTCGTTGGGACGCCACGGGTGATCCTGGCCGTTTTCCGGCGAGTACATTGCATGCTGCTACGCATCCTGTATCGTGCATTGGATCGTCGCGCTCCGTTTTGGATGGCATGGAAGTGCAACTCATCATTCGTGTGCACTCTATCGTCAGTCTGTATTCGATCATGCGTTGCACTTGGCGAGCTGTTCATGGGATGCATCTGGCTAAGCTCGATTGCTCCTACAATGGAATTATGGAAACGATCAGAAGACACAAGATGATGAGAGATTGCGCGAAGACGAAACGATCAAAGGACCCTGTAGACTGGGCACAGTCTCGGTGCCCACACTACACTCTTCTCCTCCCGGCTCACATGCCGTCCCACTCCGCTGCCGCGCAAAGTGAGCCACACACATTTTTAAACGCCGACGCCGACGCCTACTCCTCCCGTCCCGTAGCTATAGCGTAGTCCCGGTACGAACCGATCGATCGGCCTCTTCCTCCCGCGCTCGCCGTCGCCGTCGCCGTCCAACAGCCTGTCCCGCCTTGGCTCTGCCCGCGTTCCTGCTCCTACAAATTCTCCCCTCTCCCGCAACTCGCACAAACACTCACGCTTAACGAGTGACAGACAGCCAGAAGCGTGGCGTCTTATCTCTCCTACATCCATGGAGAACAGGTACAGGGTGGCGCCGGCGCGGCCGGTCTTCCTCTCCAGCGCCAGCCACCACCACCACCGCCTGCAGGCCGCGGCCGGGCGGCGCTCCGGCGTCGCCGATATGGAGCTCGACATATTCACCGCCGAGCGCTACTTCAACGCCGCCGACGCCATCAAGTCTGCCACCGTCCATGCGGCGGACGCGCCTGTGGACGTGGCAGGAAGCCAGAGCGGCCGCACCGCGGCGTCGTCCGAGGCCAGCTGGAACAGCCGGTCTGGACTGCTCGCCAGCAACCAGTCGTCCGCGGCGGTTAGGCAGCACGACAAGATAGCCGGCCGCTACGGTGGTGGTGGGCCTGGTGGTAATGGCATCGACCTCGGCGTCGTCGTCAAGGCCTCGAGCGACGATCGGTATCACCGCGGCGGTGGCAAGAAGCCCGGGCAGCGGTGGGGGCTCTTCAGCCGGGACTGTCCCTGCGCCGGCAGGAAGGCCGTCACCGTCGACGTCGCCTCTGAGCCTCCGAGCCCGACGACGCCGAGGATCCAACACGCCTTGGAGGACCGCGCCGTCTTCAAGGCAAACGGGCTGCCTCCCCCGTCTACAAACGACGAGCCGGGCGTGATGAAGATCATCACCACGGGGACCCGCGCGTTCCCGCTTCGCGCCAACAGCAACAGCGTCCTCGCGCCGGCGCCAAATCATGGAGGCAGCGCTAGGTCGTTCCCCGCCTTCCCGCCGGACGTTGGTCGCCGCGTGGTGAGCTCCGGCAGCGGATTCACGTTCCCGGTGATCGCCCCGGCCGTCGTTGACGAGCCGCCGCGGGAGTCGCTGGAGGTGTTCCGTCCTATCGACGAGGACTCCGTGGTGCTCGTGGACCCGCCTCCCGCCCTCGGCGCGGCCGGCTTCCTGCGCGCTCCAACAGCGGTCGTGGCCGCGGCGCCGACGGACGACGACGCGATGAGCGACGCGAGCTCCGACCTGTTCGACCTCGAGAGCTTCGCGGCGTCGTCGTCTTACCCGACCACGTACCGCGGGCGCAGCAGCCGGCGCAACTCGGGGGACGACGACCACCTCGCGGTCGCGGAGCCGGCGCTGAGCGAGTACATGTACGCGCCCAGCGAGGCGAGCGTGGTGTGGAGCGTGGCCACGGCCGAGGGCGTCGCCTACGACGCCGGCAGCGTGGCCAACTTCTCCAGCGCGGCGTCCGCATGCTGCGTCGACGACTTCCGCTTCGTCCCGCTGGAGTCTGCCAATGACGGCTTCACCGCCGCCATGTCCCGGAGCGCCGGCCGCAAGAAAGGCGGTGGCGGAGGGTTCTTAAACAGCTGCCGGTGCGAGAAGGCTGTCAGCGTCGGGCCGACCCCGGTCCGGATGCCCCGGCCGCCGGCGGTCCCGGCTAAGACGGCCAGCCGCGCGATGGGGCTCGAAAGCGGCGGCGTCGCGCGGTACCACAACCGCCGCGTCCACATGCCGGTCCGGACGTGATCGATGGCTCTCCTTCCGGCGCCCATCAAGCACGAACAAGGTGTCGTTGGCACGAACATTTTGGCGTGCGTGCGATCGCGACGCTGTCACCCACTGTAATTAAATCTGCAAGTCGTACGTGAAGAAAACGTGCTGCTGAAAATCTGCTGCAAACGCAAAGTCTATTGTACCGATCTGAGTACATGTTATGTCGATCGTCGATCACTTTCGTTTGTGGACAATTTAGACAGATCGCAGGCTTTGATCGATAAGGTTCAACAACTTGCAGGAGCAAATCAGTGTGATCTTTGATGGGATGCTCATGTCGAGTTTGCTGTAGTGCCAGCCTGATGCATGCTGCTACTGGCGCCAAGTGATAGATAGGAACATTCGACCCCAGCTTTTCCATCCTAATAATGCCCATGTCCATTGTCCAGTTCCATTCCATCACATCACACATTATGTGCGTGTAAGCTGCACCAGATAGGGCTCTCCATCATTTCAATGGAAGTCAGGACATAAAAATCCGCTTAACCGCCCCTAACTTTCAGGGCGGCTCGGGATTATCCTTGACATGGCGACTGCAGCAGGAGACCTCCACAAGTTGTGTGTGGGAGAGCTACTAGTATCCGCACTTCTCTGCATGCGGACGACGTGGCCATTTTTGTCGCCCCGTCAAATCTAACATTTTCAACCTAGCTAGCTACTATCATGGAGGGTTTCGGATAGATCACTGGTCTTGTGACAAATGTTTAGAAAAGCATGGTCGCGCCAATTAGATGCTCCACTATCGACCTCGATGATGTGCTTCAAAGATTCCCCTAATCTATGCGCACTTTCCCATGCGTTGTTTGGGGCTCTCTTTGTCGGTGCACATGCTTCGGGGTGTCGACTTCCAACACCTTATGAATTAGGAGTCCGGGAAGGTCGTGTGTGGAAAATTCATCACGATTGCGGGCAAAACCACTTACGCCAAGTCTATCATTACCTCTCAAGCCATTAATAACCTCACAGTCCCTCATTTTGCCCAAGGGAACTATGGAGTCTTTCAAGAAGCTTGAAGCGTGTGTTCCGTTAGGGTGGCCCTGGCTCGATCTCTAGGGAAAAGTGCAAGAGGTTAATTAGCTGCCAAGCTTGGTGGCCTTGGTGTTATGAACTTGGAAATTTTAGCAAGAGTGCTCTGCTTTAGGTGGTCATGGTTGTAGTAGAAAGACAAGACATATTATGTGTGGGCTTGGGACACCCTTGCAACACGCTCGACATTGAACTCTTCTTTTTTTTTTTGAGACAAAAGCCTTCGTGTTCATCCAGATACAAGAACAAACACGATACAACCAAACAACCACACACCCACGCACTCAACGCCGACGAAGACAACAAACCAGCCGCCGCTGGACCTCTGACACAAACACCGGAGAAGAAGAAGAAAGACCGTCTTCCTTCCCGCTAGGAAGACACCGTCGAAGATTAGGAAACGCCACATGAGTCGCTCGCCGACGAGCGACGAGAACTTGGTCGATGAACGCATCTGGCTAAATCTTCTCCTCGTCCAGATCCTGTACCAGAAAGCCAGCAGCAGACCGGCAACGCCGTCGCCGGAACTGAGCGCGAACCTTCCAGACGACCTGCAACAAAACAACTCCATCTCCCGGCCAGACGGAGAAGGAGGACAGAAACTCCAAAAGCTCCCCGATGGAAATCCCCTCTGGCCGGACTCCAGCGGACGGAGGGGAGCCGGAGAACAAGCTCGCCGCACCACGCCCTCCCCTCCGCAGGAAGTCTAACTTCCATTACCATTGGATATGGCCGGACTCCGGCCTTCTGGCACACCCATGGCTCTTGGGTCGTAAGCCCAAAGACACCGCACCAGCCATTTTCAGCCTTTTTAAGAGGGAGAAGTTCTGTGTCAACAAGGGGTTTGATTAGTAACGATTTCTGGATAAATAACATTGATATCAGCTCCATCGCATCCGTTCAGCACATCATTGAGTTTGTCGACCTTTGAGCCATGCAGGGTTCGGGATGTTCACCTACATGACACGGTGCCTTATGAGATCACTTGGAACCTTATGCCTTCTGGGGAACATTCGGCGACTTCGGCATACCACGCTCAATTATAAGGAACGACGCCCACTATCATGAAGCAGGCGGTGGGGATCAACTGGGCCCCTTCGAAATGCAACTTCGCGTGGCTCATTCTTCAAGACCGGGTTTGCATAGCTGATAGGTTGCAGTCCCGTGGGTGGCCAAACTGTGTTATGTGCTAACTATGCAATAGAGAGCTAGAGTCCACGACACAGATCATGTTTAGATGCAGGTACACCTTTTGCATGGCCAGAAATTTTTTGCTTGGCTTGGCTATGATCCATAGCTCACCCTCGCTTGGCCGGACTGTGTTTTCGGTCAAGGATTGGTGGCTTTCTTTCGTAAATGCTCACGACAATAAAAGGCGAGCTTTGGCTTCGATGGTGATGCTTATTTCTTGGGAGGCGTGGAATGAACGCAACGTCAGGGTTTTCCGGAACATTTTTTTGCGAGAAGTTCCCAGATCTACCAACATCTATATAAGGAGTGTTAAAAGTAAAATACAAATAGACCCTTAACCACCTAGCGGCGAAAACAGTAGAGCAAGCCGAACTCGCGCCGCAGTGCTCGTCCCTAAATCACCGGAGCTGGGCAAAGTTTATCGTAGTAGCTCCGTGATAAAAGGGGATGTTCGCTGGTGCACGACATTTCGGCTCCATCATGCCGCGAGAGTAGTCCGACGATGTTTTTTTTTTTTCCTTCTTAATTAATTGATGAGATGAGTCAAAGATTTTACTTCCATTTCGAAAAAATGCATGTGTGTCCCTGCAGGCTTCCAGCACAGGATAAGGTGATGGCCAAGTGTCAGGACGTACATGCTCGTACCAGGTATGGTCGCGCAGGACAACAACAACAACAACAACCAGTTGCTCCCGCCGGATGGCACCAAGAACACAAGCATAGACGCGGAGGCTCGCACACAGTAGCCACCGACGTGGCCCGCGCGGCTGCCACAGACAGAGCAGTCAGCACAAATCTAAATCCTCGCGACGCCAACAGATCCGATTGAATGAGTGAGCGATCGCTCTTCTTCTCCTCATCTCATCTCGGGGGTGGAAGATGTTCCTTGAAAGGCAGCACAGGGATGGGCCGCCCATGTGCCACGCCACCATGATTGTGAGAGCTGCTGAGGAAAAGCTGCGTCGCCATGCCCTGCCATCGTCTACCTGGAACTGATGAAGCAGGCGCCATCTGCATGTCTCTGTCTGCGGAGGAATGGTTGTTCTTCCAGACATCCGATAGGTGTGGATTAAATGGGAATGAATCCGATGTTGCGGTTGACTTGCAGATTCACCAAAATCTGAAAGCCCTACCACATTTACTTGCAGATTCTAATGAAAAACATGTGTTCTTTTTGTTAGCTTTGCAACGAAAAACTGTATTTATGCAAGTAACGTAGTATCGGAAGGTGTACGAGAAAGAAAACAAATATTTTCAGATGGACAATTTTTTTTTTTGAAAACTCAGATGGACAAATTCTTAGTCGTAGACTCGTCATAAGCGCATCCAACATTCATTCATAAAATGCATTTAGGTTTCGCTAAAGAAAAATGTGTTTCCAGCTCGAATCAAGATATTTGTCGAACAGCTCAAATCAACTCGTCAGATATGATCAATTGTCCCTTCACTCTGAAAGAAGTATTAATTTCTCCTGATATAGCCTGGTACATATATGCAAGCTAATTTTCGTACCTACCATCAGAGAATCCCACAAAATAAATAAGAGAGAACCTTAGGGCCATCAAACATAAATCAGACCAATACTCAGATAGTTAAATAGACAGTCTTAAAAGCAAGTCATGCAGCACAAGGCTGCACACCAAATTATTTCGTATAGAAGCCTGAAACAACAGGACATCAGTTATAAGTTTCTCATTTATGTTCCTCGGTAGATGCCAATGCATCACAAGTTCTGGTCCAAACTTCCCTTCCAGATCTTCTATAACACCACGGACAGAGAACATCCCATGTCTTGGACCCAAAAACAGGATCAACAAGAGGATTCTAACCAGATTGTAAACTCGAGCAGAAGGTCTGCTAGTTAGATGATTGTGTATTTTTCTTTCTTGACCTACCCACCTCCCAAATGGAGCAAACATCAGCAGCTAAGCAACTCAGGCCTTCACTGCGCCATGTTCTCCATCTCCGTGCTTCGGGGAATCTGTTCCACTGTAGAAGGAAGCCTCGCTCGAAGCGTCAGAGCGGGTATCGTTAGATTGCATCTTCTTGTCATCCTGTTTCATTTGTTCCGCGTAGCTTGTGTATTCGAAGGTGGCTGGATTACTTCCCCCGAATGCTGAATCAAGCTTGTCGATGTCGAAGACCTCTGCCATTATCTTCATGCTGTCCTTATCGTTAGAGTACACGAACTTCACCTTCTTCTGGGTCTCATGGTCCAAGAATGGCTTCACTATCTGCCCATTGGTATGTATGTATGTTAGGCCATGTCATCTTACAACAGTGAAGTGGCTCAATTAAGAATAGCATAGAACAAGAACAGCTAACAGAATCTTTCCAAGAGGAAATGATACTAACAAGTTTGTTCAAGTGTAGATATAATTCAAGTTGTGCAGCTGCTTACCTTCCAGAAAGACTCAAATAATCTAGGAGGATTGTAAAGGATCGCTAGGCCCAGTCTCTCAGGATAACAGTCTTGCAAAACATTCACAGTCTCCCGGGTCACCTTCAGTGGTGTGCTTCCCATCGACCATCCCTGGAAGTCTGTCAGCCACACCATCTTCTCTTGACCATCCGTCAAATTCATAATCGCTTTCTCCAGAGAGTAAACAAGATACTTGATCTGTTCTTTTCCCGAGGTAGTGTTCTGTTATGCATCAACATTATGAACGCAAAGTTAGAATGAATGAAGTTACCATGCTTCACATTTGAACCACAAACTTATGTAGTCCAGATTCCAGAGTGATGCGAGTTGAAAGTCAACTCACAGGTTTACAGAATAAACATAAAAGAGGCATCCCTGAAAGTAAATTACAAGGTTACCATCATACGACGTATCTAGTTCAACGTAAATACCTGTTCAGATAAACGATAACAAAATTATGCTTCTCAAGATTCAGATGTTCTAAAAAAGAAACAAATGTTTGATACTTTGATTTGTAACAAAGCATGAAATTATCTTCGGTTTCTCATAACACTGATTGAGCATTTGGATATGAATTTAAAAATACAAGCAGAGTTAGCATGATAGCTCCATAATCACGGTTTACAGCTGTAATGTCCCTTTCATATTTTAAGCAGACCATGTAACTCCAATATGATTTCAAAGCATATTATATGACAGGCACATGCATATATACTCATGTTTCTTTTTGCGAATATACATCTTAAGAACCTTATGATGAAATTATTTCCACATAATTGCTCTACATGTAATAAGCTAACCTCTAAGCCTGGCCTCAGCACAAGAACAGTTCTTCCAAGTTTGTCCTTGTAGTCAGCCCTATATATCTTCCCAGTCTCTGCTTCATGTGCAATGTCTTCCTGAAGATTGAAGAATGAAAAACGTTACCCTGTAAACCTGGTAATACAAGTAACTTCCAAAGTATCGTGAACAATCTGCTTCTGCATCACAATGATTTCTCCCCGGCAGGTCGATAATATCAATATCATTAAATGGTTAAACCAGACAATACCCAGGAAATCATTTCTGGTTTGTATGCTGCCCGCCACTTGACAGCTGCTTTCAGCATTTTACTCGCTTTCTGCACATTCCAGCTTCTTGCTCGAAGAAATCTCAATATCGTGGCATCCGAAAGGAAACCCTGTATTGCTACTGATGAGGGCTCGCCAAGTTGCTTGCGTAACTCATCTATCTGCTCAGTAAATAGCACATTAAACGGGGTTAGAATTAAGTACTTCAACGGGACCAAGCGAAGATCTAATGTTGAAGAATAATATCTTACTTTCTCTTGCTGTTCTTCTAGGGTCAAGGTTTTCTCTGTTGCAGCACCGTTGCTTGATTTCCATAAAAAGGACATTTTTACTAAGTGGAGGGAGACGACTCTCCTAGATATGTAATCCAAATAGCTGCAAAAATATTATAAAGGATAAATACACACAAAATATCATCTATTTTGTGCGAATAAAAGAGTAAAGAAGACTCAATAAGCTAGCTCGACGGAAAGGTTGTGACTAATGAAAATTCAGGTAAACGTAGTGCTACAAAACTAACAGAAACTGGCACTGTCCCTTTTATGATGTGTAACAGCTCATAACTAAAACAAATAAACCAGGGAGATTCATAATTTAAAAAAAAAACGCTCAGCCCGTGATAAAATGAAAATTAACAGCGCAGGATAGATTGAGCCACGAACCATGGGAACTTCAGAAATGGGAGAAACCTAGCACAACATGATATTGGTGCCCGATGGAAAATCTAATCGTAAAGACACGCCAACACTGCGGAATGGAGTATTTAGATATGCTTCCACTTGTCCCTTTCTCCAAGTACAATTGGATCTGATAATGCTCGAGACAGCTTTAATGGTACATACAGACTGCAGAGCAGGTCGAGATCAAGGTCAACGCGAACAAACTGCGGGCGGTTCCTATCTTCCAGGAGTGTTAGCTGCGAAAAAATCGTTGGAATTCGAAGAGGGGCAGATCGAAATCTACTACTTTCCGCACGCGGAAGAACACCCGATCATCCCCACCCAGAAAATATAGCAGACAAGTGATAGGACGAGTCTAGGAATTCCAAGAATCTACAACCGACCCGGTCTGTAAAACCAAACAGCACAGCGCAGTTCTTTGGTTGTGGCAATCAAACAGTAGGAACCGGGATAGACGGCGGCGGCCACGCACCTCAAGAATCGGGATCCCACTTATCGGCGCCGGCGAGGACGGGTCACACGGCACGCCGAGACCGGTCAGCAGCCACCGCACGTTCTCGGAAGGATCCCAACAGCTGAGACGGCCGAGCTGCTAGTAGTGGGGGGATAAAGAAAGAGGAATTCTTCGCGGCGTATGAGAACGGGCGGGCGGTGAGGAAGGAAGGAAAGTCGCCTGGCCACCGTGCGTGCAGCAGGAGCAGCCAAGCGTTGGCGCGTCAGCCGTCAGGTGCGTCACCAACCACTACCAGAGCGACCATGGAGCCGCCGCGCGTCGGGGTGGTCGGCAAAAGATACTATTTTTGCGGCAGAGATGAAGAAATTCCAAAGTTTGGGACGGCATATATGCCCCGGACCCGACCGAGAGATAATAATATAGATTTGTTTTATTTATCATTTTTAAGGGTTCGGTCGACGTCCATTCGATATTCGGAACCGTAAAGCTTACTAATGATTATTTTTCTTTCTAAAACACGATATAGACGCACACATGTACCATCAGTTTTACCCGATCCGTAGAGCACCTTCGGAAGACTGAGTCAGATCTTAAGTTCAACGAAATCATCATAATATGCGCCTCGTTATTGATGGCCACGTGAAGCGTCTTTTTTTTAACAGAAAAAAGGTCTGAAGGATCTGGATTCTACATTCATAACAGTGGACGCACAATTACATAAAAGACCTCAAAGAAAAAATTACAATCGAGTCCATGACTTTAACATAAAGCTATCCAGACCAAGCAGACTCACTTTTTAGTTATTATCCCTTGGGATATCATTTTGTTTTAGCCGATCTTAGTATTGGTTTTTTTTTATGGATTGCCATTTCAAGTATTGTTCTTATGTTAGGATATAGCTCAAATCATAAATATGTGTGCAAATTTTGCATGTTTGGCTACCTATGCTGGATGCAAAAACTTTTTATACACGATCCCTGAAATAGTTCATATCCTCCCTTGTCCTCGTATTGTTCTTTCGTAAAATCATGAGAGGTATACATAAATAGTTTTAAGTTAAGACGGGCTTGATGAAGCAAGAATCAGCGGGGAGTTTGTATTGGGTTGCGTGCACGGAAAACAAAATTTTCGCCAACTTACGCAACAACCAAGATCTACTATGAAGATACAAGTGACAAGACATGCATATTTGATCTAACTGTAAATCGTTACCGACACCGTTGAAGCGGCAGAGATGTCGATGACGACGTTGATGAAGCTTGTGGAAGAACTCCCTCGGCTAAGCCTAGCTGAGAGAACACCATAGACTCCTCGCGTCCCGCCTTGATCCAACAGAGCGGAGGGTCAACAATTTCTCAACGGATCACCCCTCTGAGTTTCGCACACATACATCTGCTCTAGTCCAGTAGGGCTTCACCGTCCACACTTGAAGCACTACTGGTGTATTAAGGTGGAGATCTCAACACATGAGAAGGAGGGAGAGAGAGATTAGAGATCTAGATCTAGTCTAATCGGAGAGGATCCCTCTAATTAGAGGTCCCCTCTAAACCAACTAGAAGAGGTCTAAACTTGTGTGGACTTGTGTGGGGTTTATATAGGAGATCCAAGGGGTGGAGGGACTTGGGGAAGGGGAAAGCTTTCTCCTTGTCCAAGTCAACTTGGGCAAGGGGAAAGTTTCCCCTTGCCAAATTCGACTTGGGAGGAGGAGACTCCAACTCTCCTCCCTCCTTTCCTTGCACCGCCCCAAGTGGGGCCCGGCCGCCGCACCGCCCCGGGTGGGGCCCACAGCCGCGCCGACCTAGGTGGGGCCCACCTGATCGGCCGGCCCTTGCAGCCGCCGCCGCTTGCCGCGTCCGCGTCCGCCGCGTCCGCCTGCCTGCCTCCTCTCACCTCCACCTAGTGGCGGTGCGGCTGTCATGTGGGCCATAGGGCCCATGTGGCAGCCACCTTTTATTGGCCTTAATATTTTCCAATAATTATTTACTAATTAAATAAATAAATATTTAATTAAATAATATTTTGTCTAATTAATTCTTATTTGAATATTTCCTTTTACAGAATATTTCACTGAATTAATTACCTATCATATAAAACACTTTCATATGATCCGGGACACCCAGTGTTTGCTGACAAAATACTCCGGATAAATATTTCCCTCTTATATAAACCCTCGGAATAAATTCCGACTAGTGATAGCAACTTCTATCACTCCGAGACACCTAGTGTCTGCATAATCCAATCTCTCTGATAAAGATATTATCTACCACACGGATACCATTCCGGTGATACTCTCTCGGTATCCAGACCAACCAAATACACAACAAACTAGAACTGACTTAAGTGCGTTACCCTACAGGTTCGATAACGTGTAGCTATAATTAGATGTTTCCATCTAATCACCAGCCAGGGTCAGATACATGGGCTACCTGAATAACTGCTACCGTTATGCGAATGGCACTCTGTTGAACCTGTTGATTATTAATTTGTCATTCCCATTACTCATGATACTGAAATTACCCGAGATAAAGTATTCCAGTTATTTCCATGAATCAATCGTTGATGATTCACTATATCTCTGTCTATCTCGTTACCGGTAAATTTCCTTTTCTCGTTCCCGTAATCCGATATCCCACATGATGTAACTTCATCATGCATTGTCTGCAGAACATATTGGACATCATACATACCGAGTGGGCCCTGGAAGTATCTCTCTTTTGACAGAGGAGTAATTTCCAATCTTGGAACATTAGGATAATTGCACATCTTCAGAACCACCCAGTGACTGTCGTTTTTCCCACCCAGTTACGGCCATGGTTATGACAGTACCAAAGTAATTCTTCCAATGTACACAACCCTAATAACCTCATGGTCTAAGGACATGTCATATAACAATCATCTGCGATATTGCACTAAGGACAAAAGGACACTTTGGAATCTTACTTAGCATATCAACGGTTTGGGTCTACCCAGCCATATTGTTTCCACCAACAATATGCCACTCATTGATGCTGACATAAACAATGTCCCAGACCAGGAAACGTGATCTCTAGCAATCAACGAATTACTCTAAAAGGCAAGACTAGGGTATACTTTATTCTGTTCATATCTCTACACGTGCGAGTGCGTTTTCCTCTGAATCACATATTCAGGAATCACCGCAGTTATAGCATAGAATCATGAAGCATAATTATGAATCAGATGTTAAACTTTATTGCCTTTTGGGCATACATCCAACAGTCTCCCACTTGCACAATAGGCAATTAACTATTTGCACAAGACTCAACATCTGGGTGAAACAGATGGTTTCTCATGCTTCCTTTCATGTGGTAGACATTTGTCATCAGACCCTTTCGGGGCTGTGTGTACTTTATTCATTATGTAGAAAAACTCTTTTCTATCATAATATAATCTTTTTGATCATACGACCACATGCAGTCTGGGCTATTCAAGGTGTAACCTTGGTACTCTAACTAAGAAAACAGTTTTGCTGTTCTCACAACATTACTGCCTCTTTTGTAAAGAACCACACCTAGTTCATTCAATGAGCCGATAACCCTGTTGGAAACAATTAAGCTCCCACTGTCACTGCGACTTGTTATAGTGTGACGTAACTCTATGCTCAAAATTAATTAAGCTTCCTAACCCTTGCTATTTCACAAAATTATAAGATCATGTCTTATCCTTGGTTTATCCTTTATGCTTATCTCATAAGTCTTTGTTCAATGTAACTCTTACATTTCGATATTCTCTTTTGAATTTCTTCAAAACACCATTTAGAGAATACTTTATAAAATTGGAGTCAATTGAACTTTTGTTACAAAGTCAATCTTGCCAACAATTTCTTTTTATCACTTGATATGCGAATTCAAGAATGCATTGTTCAGGAAATTCCCATGATGATAAAATGATAAAATCATTTGATCATGCTCACCACCGATATAAAATCGTTGTTCTTGCATATGAATTTCCTTATTCTTTATGAGAACCTAGTTCTCTCATGTTTCGAACTTTCATTCAAAACACTTTGTGTGCAATCTTGCAGCAAGATATTAAATGATTATCAGGATAAATCCTGTCATGATACTAATTCCTTGCTCCATCGTTTCATTGAACAACTTTTCAATGATACATATATTCTATCAAATGAAGTATTGTTGATGGTTTCCAAAATTAATTGAATACCATAAACAAGCTCCCACTAACTTTTAAGAACTTTGCAATTTCCTACGAAGTCAAACATTGCTTATTTTACTTCACATAATTACAAAACTAATCCAACCTTCATATCATCATTGTCTGCCACCACAGACATTCTTTTAATGACAAGTTGTGTATTCATTTAACAAAACCCCCGAGGTGTACCTAGTACACATCCTCGATAAATTTTCCTTCAAAGAAATTTGTTTTGTTAACATCTTATACAAACATACTCATTAAATAACTAGTATTGTATTCATTTAACAAAGTCCTCGAGTTGTACATCGTACACATACTCGATTAATTTTCCTTAGAGGAATATACTTTGTTAACATCTCATACAAATCTACTAGTCCCATTTAGATCCATAAAGCTGTGCTACAGATCATATGATCCTGAGTAGTCAACTCTTGAATTTGTCATAAAACCATTTATGACTGATAATCCCCAAGAGCAAGGAATCACTGTAGCACAATTCGATAAGTATTTGAGTGTCGAACCCACGAGGAGCTGAAGGTAAACTATCTATTCTCTAAAGCCCTATAACCCTCTTATATGGCCGTTTGTGCAAAGCAATAAGTTTAAATATGAAAGGAACTAACTAATGAAAGCAAGTGATGTGGAATGGGTTTATCTAGTAACAAGTTTCTCAATCAAGTTTCAAACGCAAGTTTCTTAGAGCAAGTTTCTCAAAGTAGCAAGTAGCAAATATCTCAAGTAGCAAATATCTCAAGGGAGCAAATGTTCTAGCAATTGTTATTTCATTCGTGTGGTTGTCACAATTAGTGAAGCACATGTTTCAGTCTTAATTGTTTCTTCTAGGAAGGAGCCATAAATAGGTGTAGCCAAGTAAATGAACTAAAACCCCTTATGATGGATCTCATGGCCAAGTAAATGAGCACACAAGAATTATTAAGACATAAAAGTCCCACCATAGCCTTAAGTTCTAAGGTCCCCTATATATATCCCCCAATAAAGTAACTTCATGACTCGGTCTCAGGTTTACATGTCCTCCCAAGTCTCCCTCACTCCATTACATTACCGGTGATCACCTTACATGCATTCCCCAACATATGTGTGCACTCATATATTGTACATAAAGACAATCATAAAAGATAACAAAACTTGTATGCAACCAATCAACGAACTATTTCACTATTGCCATGAACAAATCACTTCTCAAACATAGATGGGGAGACACAATAGATCAAGGGAATAGTATATTGCATCATATATCATGTTTGCCAAGAGTTTACAGTGGAGAGATGGAGATGATCTTGCTGTAGATGTTGATGATGAACACGCCGGAGGGGGGTGGAGCCCTCCGGAGGTGATTCCGGCGGCGTTTCCCCCCTCCGATCTTCTCCGGCGGCAGCCTTCTGACTCTCTGTTTCGTGGTTTTGTGTTTCTCCGCCGCCTCCTCCCGAAACTCCCCGGGGGACTATTTTTATAGCCGGTTTTAGGTCAAGACGAAGCCACGGAGACGAAAACGGACGGCATCGGAGCCACGAGGGGGAAAAGAGGGGTCCTCACGCGGCCAGGGAATCTGACCGCGTGGGGCCCTCTAGTTTCCAGCTGGTTGGGCTTCTGGTCTTCATTTTCAGCCCATTGCGTTCGTCTCGAAAATTCTGAACCGTGCTCTTTGGCCTTGCCCTTTTTGGAGTCCCGAAGCTCCCGGAAAGTCCGAAACACTAAAAAAGACGTTTTCTGGAAAACAGAGTTAGAACCAAAAGAGGGGGGATTGTTTAGAAAATCCCCGAAATCATTATAAAACATGAATATAACATCATATAAGTTGCAAATATGTAGGAATATCTAGTAATAACATGCAAAGTTCATGTATGCATTTTACATGCATCAACATCCCCAAGCTTAACCTATACTCGTCCTCGAGTATGAAGGTGATAAAACTAACATGGACTTTGCATTTTAATACTATCAATGGATATCAAAGATGATTACTATTGCTACATAAAGTCAAATGATTCATTCTCAAAGGAGTAGCAATATACAAGATAGATTATGAAGTGATATCAAATATTCAATGAAAGGATGTTCAATGATAATTCACAAAGTGTAACATAGAAGAAAGTACTATGGACCAAATGTATGCATAATGAAAAGTAAAAACATCCTATAATGGTCATAGAGTACTCTTGTAAATCTGAATATAAAAGGTGGACACTTTGGAAAGATAGATAAATAAGTAGAGGTAAAACATGAATAAGTTTCATCTAGCTTCCAAATGCTTCTACTTAAGTTAATGTTTGCAATGTGGTATCCATTGGTGTGGAGCTCTCATTACCCCTATCATAGCATCTTGAATGGTTAAAGTTTAAAGTGAAAGCAAATATGAGTAATGTGCTTGACAAAGTATGGGTTGAATGCCTCATGCCCCTTGAATACAAGTACCTCTCCAACTGGCTACTCAACTCGGGTCACAAAGCAAGTTCAAGTTAAAGTCATTGCAAGTAATAATAGCATCATTAAGAGTTGCTCCCGGGGTACCTCTTGTCCCAGGACATGGAACAAGCCCATGTCAAAATGACAAGACAAACAAAATGGACAATCTCAGCACTCTTTTATTTACTATTGTTATAGCTTTTTATTGTGAAGTGCCTCACTGAAGGTCCACCGTGATATGTAAGTAAATTTCCACCATGAATGATGCATGGCTTGGGTTAGCCGCCCGGTGAGTCTCTCTAGCCATTTATACTTACTCCTCAAACTTACCAAGTTTCCACTTTTATTTCACACAATGTTAGGCATCCATAAACAAAAGTACATGATATCAACTAAATATAATTAAGAGCACTGTTGAAAGCTTGCCATGTGACAGCACATATGAGCTAACTCCCAACCAAGACTCTTGTCAAGCACACAACTTCATAATTTTAATCACAATGGTTCATGTTTATTAAGTGCAATGAAAGTAAAGTGTGCATCAAGTTCGTGAGAGCTTTTTAACCAACTTTTCCCATAACAATCAATAACATAAGCATTTTAATTTGGAAGCAAAGATAATACAATATAACATGATAAACATACTTGGAATAGCATAAAGCTAACAGGTAGATATGGTGGACTCACTGGAAAAACTTTGGTTGAAGGTGTTGGAAAACAAGTTTTTACTTGTTGGAATTTTTTGGGCTAGCAAAAGGGAGAAAGTTGACCGTCTAAATGCATGCATAAGTGTCCATAGAACTAACCAATCCATGTTAAACAAAGTAAAGTGACATTCAGCATCAAAACATGAATAAAAGATAGCTCTTGATAAAACACTTGCAAATTAATACTCATTAAAAAGCACATGAATCATGCAACTATATGTATCTTTTTGAATCAACTCAAACATCCCTTTCCCAATCTTTTTAATAGCATCCAACTTAATTCAACCCAAATTTCCAGTAGCTTTCTCATATATAAATGATAGTGGTGGTCTCAAGACAAACAAAAATCAAAATAAAAAGCAAATAAAAGACGCTCCAAGTTTATGTGATAGGGTGCATTGATCGAAAAACAGAAGTTAGACGTGTGCAAACCGAGAGTGTGTTGGTCCAGTGGGGTTGTCTTCACATCCCCAAGCTTATGGTCTTCACCATCCTTGGATAGCTCTTGGTGCATCTCCTCTAATCCCTGTGAAAAAACTTCAAAACACCGTTTCTCCCATTTCTTTTCTGTGGGGTGACATTAGTAGTGATAGACAAATGAATTGCTTGCTGCATAAAATCCTTAAACAAAAATTCATATGAATGTCCAGAAAGTGTATAATGTTGTATGCCTACTTATAAACTCAATTGGATAAAAAAGATTCAAGTTAAAAGTTCAAAGAATGCATCAAACAAAATGGGACAGAATCCGTCCAGAAAAACAGCAGCAGCAAAACGTATTTTTCTACCCTACTTAAATATGTCGAAAAAATCTGAAAAAATTCACGCTCACAGAGGATGAAAAGTTGCAACCACAGTTCAAATTTCAGCTCATTCGGAGTTACAGAATAGGAATTAAAAATCATACCGTGCACAGATTCGTGCTGGAATAAAATCTCCGAATGCAAAAAGCAACTTTTTCAAGCCAAAATAGGTAAAACTTGGCACTTTATTAAGAATTCCAGAAACTAAACTAAAAACTAAGTCTCTTGTTACAGCAAGAGGACACAAAGAAAATCAAAAGTAAAAACAACCGGGTTGCCTCCCGTAAAGCGCTTTCTTTATAGCCATATAGCTAGGCTTACTTACTTGGTATCAAGATGGTTGGAGTGAGGTGGCTTGGCATCCCCAAGCTTAAATTCTTGTACTTATTTGATATATGTAGGGTGAGCCTAGGGGTAACATCCCCAAGCTTGAGTGTTTGTCCCTCGTGATCTTTATTCATCACCCTCAACTCTTCCACTTGAAAGTTCTCTTCACACAAAACTCATCTTAAAACTTGATTAGAGGGGTTAGTGTCTCCATAAATGAAATCCTCATAGGTACAGCAAAGACATATCATGAGTTGATTCTACACATTAGCTAATATTACTATGGTTGTGTATTGCTCTTTGATCAATAGAACCACACAAAACACAAGTAATGAGAGTAATGCAAAATAAAGACAGAATCTGTCAAAAATGGACAGCCCGTAAAGAGTGAATTTTCAGAGGCACTTACGTTGCTCAAATCAGAAAACTTTGAACTAATGAAATGTGTATTAATAACTGAATATTGCTGTCGTAAAATATCAGGTCAAAATTCCTCTTCTGTGATTTTATACATTTTTCGCAGTGAAGCTCAGGCATCTGTTTTCTGGACAGCAAATCACTATTGTTTAATCCTACCTCTCAAAAGAGGTTATTCTTGCCATTAAGATGAAAAATAAGATACAAAGGTGATGTTACGGTAGTAAACAAGCACCTTGACTCAAAAACCCAAAACTTAAGCTGAAGATAAAAATCAAAAAGAACCAAGCAAGAATCAAGAGAAACAATCAAAGAAGAAGGAAAATATTTTTGTTGTTTTTGATTTAGCAAAAAGGCAAAAGGAGAAGCAAATATATACAACATAAACACTCTTTTTATTTGGTTTTAGCTTTGGGAAAAGTTTTAATGATAGAGACTTTGCAACGGTTCCATTGGCATGAACAACACATGTTCAAGGTCGACCCCAACTTCTCCATTACTCATCCTTCTCATTTACTTTCCCAAATTTTATATAAAATGAAAATCTTAAACTAATTGTCACAAAACAGTAGGTAAAGATATTTTACATGTTGTAAAGATATAAAGGTGTGCTCAAACCGAATAGGAAATTAAAGCATAAGGAACACACCACAGAATATTAAACAATTTACTTTTAAGTCTAACTCTCTTCCTATGCATTGGAATTTTATATATGAATAAATAACAACAAATTTGAGGTAACCAATGCATATAATAATCAATAGCTTGCATTTTAAATAACATAGAAACATAAAGGGGATTCTTATCTCTTCCTCTCTCATAATAGTTGCAAGCATTAAAGTTAAACATAACCACATAGTTTTGAATAGAATCACCACATAAAGACTTATCATCTAATGAGCATAATGGATCATCAAACTCAATTAAATCACTTTCATCCTCAATAGTAGGTGGACTGAAAATATCATATACATCATTGTAATCATCATAAATGGGAGACATAGTATCATCAAAATAAATTTTCTCTTCCAAACTTGGGGGACTAAAAATATCATATTCATCAAAACAAACTTCCCCAAGCTTAAGGTTTTCCTTAGCATTAGCAATAAAGGTGTTCAACGAATTAGTACTACCACAAACATGATTGTTATGCAAATAAAATTTAATTTTCTCCTCAAACACTTCATGTCCTAACTCAAGATAGATATTATACAGTTCTATAATTGTTTGGTTGTTTTCCATTTTATAATAATGTTTTAGATTTATATGTTAGTATGCAATGCAAACAAGAATAAAAGCTTAGCACAACGCTCCCCGGCAACGGCGCCAGAAAAGTGCTTGATAATCCCCAAGAGCAAGGAATCACTGTAGCACAATTCGATAAGTATTTGAGTGTCGAACCCACGAGGAGCTGAAGGTAAACTATCTATTCTCTAAAGCCCTATAACCCTCTTATATGGCCGTTTGTGCAAAGCAATAAGTTTAAATATGAAAGGAACTAACTAATGAAAGCAAGTGATGTGGAATGGGTTTATCTAGTAACAAGTTTCTCAATCAAGTTTCAAACGCAAGTTTCTTAGAGCAAGTTTCTCAAAGTAGCAAGTAGCAAATATCTCAAGTAGCAAATATCTCAAGGGAGCAAATGTTCTAGCAATTGTTATTTCATTCGTGTGGTTGTCACAATTAGTGAAGCACATGTTTCAGTCTTAATTGTTTCTTCTAGGAAGGAGCCATAAATAGGTGTAGCCAAGTAAATGAACTAAAACCCCTTATGATGGATCTCATGGCCAAGTAAATGAGCACACAAGAATTATTAAGACATAAAAGTCCCACCATAGCCTTAAGTTCTAAGGTCCCCTATATATATCCCCCAATAAAGTAACTTCATGACTCGGTCTCAGGTTTACATGTCCTCCCAAGTCTCCCTCACTCCATTACATTACCGGTGATCACCTTACATGCATTCCCCAACATATGTGTGCACTCATATATTGTACATAAAGACAATCATAAAAGATAACAAAACTTGTATGCAACCAATCAACGAACTATTTCACTATTGCCATGAACAAATCACTTCTCAAACATAGATGGGGAGACACAATAGATCAAGGGAATAGTATATTGCATCATATATCATGTTTGCCAAGAGTTTACAGTGGAGAGATGGAGATGATCTTGCTGTAGATGTTGATGATGAACACGCCGGAGGGGGGTGGAGCCCTCCGGAGGTGATTCCGGCGGCGTTTCCCCCCTCCGATCTTCTCCGGCGGCAGCCTTCTGACTCTCTGTTTCGTGGTTTTGTGTTTCTCCGCCGCCTCCTCCCGAAACTCCCCGGGGGACTATTTTTATAGCCGGTTTTAGGTCAAGACGAAGCCACGGAGACGAAAACGGACGGCATCGGAGCCACGAGGGGGAAAAGAGGGGTCCTCACGCGGCCAGGGAATCTGACCGCGTGGGGCCCTCTAGTTTCCAGCTGGTTGGGCTTCTGGTCTTCATTTTCAGCCCATTGCGTTCGTCTCGAAAATTCTGAACCGTGCTCTTTGGCCTTGCCCTTTTTGGAGTCCCGAAGCTCCCGGAAAGTCCGAAACACTAAAAAAGACGTTTTCTGGAAAACAGAGTTAGAACCAAAAGAGGGGGGATTGTTTAGAAAATCCCCGAAATCATTATAAAACATGAATATAACATCATATAAGTTGCAAATATGTAGGAATATCTAGTAATAACATGCAAAGTTCATGTATGCATTTTACATGCATCAATGACAAAATAAGCTTTATGATCAATTATTCCAATAGGAATTCCTTCAAGTCTTTCAACTCGAACTTGATGATATTACTAATTAATATGACTCTAAGTCATGAAGGTTTGGATACTATAGCACCTTATCTTATTACTTTGTCTTTAGCATATTGTTTCAAGTTTCCTAGAAACTCCTATGATCTTTATCTGGTTAAGTGATTATTTCTTGACAAGAAGTCATGCTCATATTGCAATGACTCTCGGTATTAGTCTAAAAGAATTGTCAATTGGAATTGCTTCCGCCTGCACAACGTCTGATAACTATTTCCGAAGATTCAATAATCTTTTCAAGAATCACCATCCTTCCACTGAATTCTACAAGGAATAAATTCCTTAAGAATCACATCTATCTTAGTAACAAAATATTGTCACTTATGTGGTGTTATAAGAGGACTTCCAATTAATTTATTGGAACAACCTTCAAGTAATTCATTGTCTTTTACTATTAGGATCGAGTTTCATCTTTCAGAAAATCTTAGAACCTAAATCCACCATGTCCATTAATGTTTATCTTTCAAAACAATGACATGACGCAAGAGACAATGAAATTCTCTTTGTCTTTTATCTTAGGACCAAGTTTCAATCTTTCAGAAACTTTTAGGACCTAAAACAACGTGTCCATCAAAGTTTATCTTTCAAAACAATGACACGAAGCAAGACAATTAACTGTGTGCTAAAATTACCTAGTGAGCAAACATATTCTAGATTGAGCATTGCCAAAAACGATATGCAAAAACAAGAAGATTCTTAGTGCTGACTTCGTCACACTTAGTCAAATCATGACTTGAAAAACTTTCAAGACATAATTATAATCACCAAGAATTTGTATCTAAAACATTTTGTGAAACCTCAGACATTAATGATAAAACCATTAACAGTCCAAACCTTTATCTTTTGTTGATTTCCCACTATGTGCAATATCTTGGATTTCCTTCCATCATGCATATAATGCATCCAAGATGATAGTGTCACCCGAAGGTGATATCAACACAATCACAAAATATTTTAGAACAATGATATTCCCTTAACTTCAAAAGATTTGCAACACTATCATCCCTAGAGGGAGTGATCTCCAATATTCTTTATCATAATAAACAGGACCAACTTGTCCTATAAATTCACAAGAATATTTGTTGCCAAACATGCAACATTATAACTTGAGCCGAAGCTCATAGATCTTTCAACTTGAAAATAAAAGTGGAGACGTCTTCATCCAAGGACGAAGGTCCATGCGCCGAACTTAGCACACACCACCACCTTTTATTCTCCATCCTTCTTACTTTCCGTAGCCCTTATATTGAATGCAAGGAAAAATTCTTCGCAATCAATACTCCAGAGTTACTAGCAAGAATAACGAATATCATTTAAATATAACCTCTAGCAGGTTTCTTCTCATTAGTGCCTGAAACCTTTTACAGTTCCACCTCCAATATCTTTTCTTTCCTCGAAAGAGGTATTCAAGATTCTCCTGAATTAAACTTCTTCTTCTTCTTGAAGCATGCGAATTGGGAAACGGTTGTTATCCCTCATCACATTAGCTTCTGCAGATTTCAGCATAGCAAGGAGTCATTTAATATTTTCTTCCTCCCACTCATGTTTTGAATCATGATAAATCCGTTGTAAAACGGGGAAGTGAAGACAACATCAAATCTGTATTTGGCTCAGCCAGGATTAGAAAACCCCAGATTCTGCAGCCTAATACCGCAATCAATTATCTTGATTACATGCTCGTTCGCTGAGCTTCCTTCTGCCATGTGACATGACCAGAAAACCTTTGTTATCTCATAACTCTCAGTCTTTGCCTGAGTCTGGATCATGGCTGTGAGTACGACAATCATGTCGCTAAGCAGATGTGCGATCCAATTGCTTCTGCAACTCATGGCCCATGCATGTCAACATAAGACATTGGATAGAGACAGCCTCATCACTCTTCAAGGTGTGAGCTTCCCTTTCATAACAAGTAGTTTCGAAAACACCCCCAAAGGAGGAGTGTCGTGGACATACTTATTCTTGGCACTCCTAAGTACAAAACTTAGGAAACATACCCAAACAACATATTTACTCCTAATGGTAGAAAGTGGTTTCTATTTCAATTAGTGGACCAAGGTAAATAGCGGGTGTTACGTGTGTCGATCTACAACAATCTAAAGTTCACTAAGACATGTTCATAATTATTTTTCTAGCACTAGTTAAAGATAAACTAAAAGTGCGCTCCCACTAAAATTGATATTCCTCAAGATCAAAGTAGTGTATACGAAAGCCACGTCCCACATACGAACAAGTATGGATACATATCATGTCGTAGCTTATAACGGGTAGGTCAACAGACCAATCACTTCCTGCGTGACTTTCGTTTCATCTTTCGATGGATGTGCTCCGAGCTCATAACTTGTTATGCCCGAACGTCAAGACAACAAACCGCTATAGCTGCTAGAACGATTCGTGCCCACCTCCCGAACCCTTGGCACACATTACTCGTGGAAACACGGCGTACGATGACAAGCATCCAGTTTGGCGGTGCCACGGTTGGATGAGCACGAACTCCTTGATATTTCTTTATTAAGCTTAGATAATTAAATCCGTAGCTCCTTCTAAGGAATCTCCCTAATAATCACGTCTACTGCGCAACCAAGGGAAAAGCAAGAAAACAGGTATAAAACATGCACTAGTAAATAACACTTCGTGATGTAGTATAGTCTTCTTCCTTCGTCCACCGGTGGCGCCTCCACCGGTGCGGCCATGTCGAGGTTCACGACAAGTGCATGCCTTCTCCTATCCTCCACTATCACCATAGCTCGACGAACAAGGATGAACGGCACGCCGGCCAACAAAACAAGGTTAGTCAACAAAATAAATATTTGGAGACTATACCACATCACATGTCCTGCAAAACAGAGTTAGACGCCTCTAACGTTTGTCTTGCAATTTTAGCGTGGCTGTAGGATTCCCAACATACCCGGAAAAGCTACGGCCCTGACCAAGCATGCTTATTCATGTTGCTAGATTGACATTGCGGGGTGATGGACAACCCAACATTACGAAAACGTTGCGCTCCCCATCTAAACGATCACAGGTGCGCGTGACCCCCGTGTGGACCCAATCCACATTGCCCTTTCCGCTATCAAGTCGACGAACTCCAACTATAGATAGATTCGAAGCTACTGTTAGCACTTCTTTGGCGCCGATGGCATACTAGGAGCAGCCGGAAGGTCCACGGATTGCCATAAGTTCGAGATCTAACTATGCAATTGGAAACAAGACGAGACCGCATATTGGGAAGCAACCATAAATAAACTGAATGTTAGAAGTAACCAATTCAATAACATACCCGCACAAACTTATGCGGTGCCCGCACACGATGTGCTCTAGATCAAATCATGTATCTACGCATAGCAAGCTCTGATACCACTATTGGGTTGCTGATGCATGTAAAATGCATACATGAACTTTGCATTATTTCTACTTATATTCCAGTCATATTTGCATCATATAAGGGTTATATCACTGTTTTATAATGATTTTGGGAATATTTGATATGTTTCCTATTTTTTATGGAATTAACCCCGCGCAGGCAGAAAAACCCTATTTCTATATTTTAATGTTTCAGGGACCCAAACGACGTCCAAATGACCTGCAAATTTACGAGCGTCAATATTTGAAAGGAAGAAGACTTGTGGGCGAAGGAAGCGAACAAACGGAGCCACGAGGGCCAAAAGGGGTGAGCCCACGCGGCCCCTGTACCTGGCCGCATGGGACCCATCAAGTTGGGCCTCGGAGCCCGCTGTCGTCGATCTTTCCTCCACCGACTCCGTTTTGACCTAAAAACGCCTATAAAAATTATCCCCCGACGTTCTCTGGAAGGAGCGCCGCAGAAACACAGAAACACCAAAACAGAGACCTGGAGCTGTAGATTGGAGGTAGAAAACTCCGGCGGGGCGCTACCGGCGTGGTCTCCATCTTCTCCAAGGACTTCTCCACCGTCTCCATGATGAAGAGGGAGTAGTCCACCTCTGGACTATGGGTTTGTGGAAGTAACTTATGTATCTCTCTCTCTCTCTCGAGTTTCACTAATTAGTGCCGTATGAGCTGCTGAACATGATTACGGTCATCTATGTAATACCTTTGTGGTGGATCCTTTTATGAGTTAATATGTTTGTGATTGCAATGGTTTTGTTTCAGTTATGAAAGTAGATGCATATTATGTACCCTGTTCTTATTTACTTGTTATGATCAAGCATGTTTATGAGTGCGTGTGAGGGGGAACGTGTGCATTAGTTGGAGTAACGGGGGATGGCTAGTGCAGTGAACGTGAGAGAAAGTTCTGCGATCCACTTGGGTGTTTACCTTACTTTGTTGCCTCACTAGGGATAAAAAGAAATACCATGCTACCGGAGATGTGGGTGTGACCATTGCCACTACTCCATGACTAGATCTAGCATGTTCTTATTTTAACTTCATGTCATGATACTTATTACTATACTCTGAGTTATCTTAATTATCGAGGTGTTATGATTTAGTTCGCATCTTGGTGGAGTATAAGAGAGACTAATAACCAAAAGGTCTCTATGTTAGGACGTGATGCCCATATAATTATAACTTGTCATTAAACTGTTGTGTTGCAATCTCATATGTCAACTCTAGTGTTCTATTGTCTACCACGTTATTAAAGAGAGTGCATTTGTGAAACCATAAACCCCGGTCCATTTTTAATCATAAGAAACACCTTTCCAACCACTTTTACCACTTTACCATTTTCTGCCATTATTAAATCCGAAAATACAAAAACACTTTTACATCCTGCATTCATTATAAAAACCCAAAAATATCATTTATCATTGTTACCACCATCCTTGCATATTTATTTACCACCATTGCATATTTATTTCTTGTTTGCATTGCATATTATCTTGATATCATTCTAACACCTTGTGCTTGACAACCACTAGGTGAGGTTGAGTACCAAAACATTTACTTTATTTTGTAGGTAACCAAAAGAAGGATAGGAAGATAAATCTTCACTACTGATTCCCCGAGAGTTCGATATCAAACCCTCGAGTCACCCTCGTGGGGAAAACACGTCTTCCACTTACTACACACTCTGCACTTGGAGTCTCAACCTAACCCATTTACTTTTCACACAGGTAACCACGCGAAGGGCTAGCAAGTATTTTCTGGCGCTCTTGTGGGGTAACTACGTGAAGGGCCATCAAGACTGTTTTCTGGCGCCGTTGCCGGGGAATCATTGCTGAAAGGTTTATCCAAGGATATCTCACCAAGTCAACTTCATCACCAACTTGTGCTAACACCTAAGCTTGGGGAGGTTGCACCTACGTGAGCATCATCTTATCGATCTTTACCTTCAAAACAATTTATTTTGTTTTGTCATTGTCTTGCATTTGTTATTTCGGTTTGCATATTTATTTTCAGTTTTGCATAAAAAATTAAAAAACACATAAAAACTTGCTAAAATGGGAGAAAGAACTAAGTTGTGTGATTACACAAACACTCCAAATGATCAATTTATTGCTAGGCCCATTGCTACACCTAAGATAAATGCTGAGAGTTATGAAGTAAGTCCTAGTTTGTTGAACTTGATAACTAGGGAACAATTTGGCGGTAGTGCTATGGAGGATGCCTCTATGCATTTTCATGATTTTGTTGAAATATGTGACATGCAGAAATTTAAAAATGTGGAAAGTGATATTCTAAAACTGAAGTTATTTCCTTTCTCACTTAGAGGAAAAGCTAAAGAGTGGCTGCATTCATTAGCTATTGATAGCATTAAAACTTGGGATGATTTAAAAGAAGCTTTCATTAAGAAATACTATCCTCCTGTTAAAATTTTGCAAAATAGAAACAACATTCTTTCTTTTAGGCAAAATGAAAACGAACATGTTGCTATGGCTTGGGATAGGATTAAACTTATGCTTAGAACTTGTCCATCACATGGGGTCAACGAATGGACCATATTACACTCTTTTTACAATGGTCTAAATTACATGTCTAGAAATATACTTGATTCTGCTGCTGGAGGTGCTTTTATGGGAAAAACTATAGTAGAAGCTAAGAACATATTGGAAAGTATTTTGCAAAACTATAGTCAATGGCATATGATACGTCTCAAACGTATCTATAATTTTTGATGTTCCATGCTGTTATTATATCAATTGCTACATGTTTTGGCTACACTTTATATCATTTTTATGCATTTTCTGGACTAACCTATTAACAAGATGCCACAGTGCCAGTTCCCTGTTTTCTGCTGTTTTTGGTTTCAGAAAATCTATTAAGGAAATATTCTCGGAATTGGACGAAACAAAAGACATCGTCAATAATATCACGAGGAGATCACGGAGTCCAAAGGGGAGTCGAGCAGACCCACCAGGGGCCACGCCACACTAGGGCGCGGCCCAGGGTGGGCCCGCGCCCCCTATGACGTGGTGGCCCCCTCGGCCACCGACGCCGCCTCTTCGCCTATATATTCTCCGCGACGCGAAAACCCTATTACGGTCGATCATATTCCACGAAAAGTTCTGTCGTGGCCGTCATCGTCAATCTCAGATCGGAGGAGTTCTGAAGCTCTTCCCGGCACCCTGCCGGAGGGGAGATCATCACCGGAGGCTCTACATCACCATGCCTGCCTCCGGAGTGATGCGTGAGTAGTCCACCCCTGGACTACGGGTCCATAGCAGTAGCTAGATGGTTGTCTCTCTACCTTGTGCCTCCATGTTTAGATCTTGTGAGCTGCCTAACATGATCAAGATCATCTTATTGTAATGCTAGATGTTGTGTTTGCTGGGATCCGATGAATATTGATACCATGTTTATTCAAGTTGTTTATCTATGTGCTCTTGATCTTGCATGCTCTCCGTTGCTAGTAGATGCTTTGGCCAAGTAGATGCTTGTGACTCCAAGAGGGGGTATTTATGCTCGATAGTGGGTTCAGTCTCTAGATATCTGGATCATGACAGAAAGGTCTAAGATGGTAGATGTGCTATTGCTACTAGGGATAAAACATTGGTGCAGTGTCCAAGGGCACTTGTATTGATTACATTACACACTTACTTCATGCAATAATCTGTTGTTAGCAATTTAATACTGAACAGGATGCGGATGCTGCCTTGAAGGTGGATTATTTAGGCATAGATGCAGTTGGAATAACGGTCTATGTACTTTATTGTAATGCCCAACTAGATTTCATAGTAGACATCTTGGCATGTATTGCATTGTTATGCCCTCTCTATTTGTCAATTGCCCAGCTGTAATTTGTTTACCCAACATGCCAGTTATCTGTTCTAAGAGAGACACCACTAGTGAACTGTGGACCCTGGTCCAATTTCCTCATACTGTTTACACAACCTGCTGCAATCATCTGTTTCCTGTTACTTGCTGTTTTTCCTGCTGTTTTCCACACCATACGTTTAACTCTTTGTTTCTGCAAGACCGGAGAGATTGACAACCTCTCTGTTTCGTGTTGGGCAAAGTTCTGGTTTGTGTCTGTGCAGATTCCACGTTGGTGCAAGCTCCCTAGCGCCAGGGGGAGTCAACATCAACAACCTTCCAATTGATCGTCAAGTCCTACTGGTCTGATTAAACCTTGGGTAGATTATTCAAGGGAAAAACTTCTGCTGTCTACATCATAACCTTCCTCTTGGGGTTCACCAACACGTAGCCATCAAGCTGTTTTCTGGCGCCGTTGCCGGGGAAGTACTCATCATCACCATCATCATCATCATCCTCAAATACTCTCCCGTCAACCAGGCACCAGCTGTTTTCTGGCGCCGTTGCCGGGGACTTGGAGGCTATTGGAAAGGGGAGTCTCTCAGTTCCAATCTCTTTGCTTTGTTTTTTTTCTTGCTTAGTTTATTTTATTTTATCTTGTTTGCTTTCAATTATCAAAAACAAAAAAAATTAGTTTCTTGCATCTAGTTTATTTTGGTTTGTTATTATGTCTAGTTGTTTACTTGCTATCAATGGCTTCTCTCTTTGATACTAAATATTATTGGCACGGTGGGTTCACGGAGGAACATCAAACTTATTATGAGGAATACCGCTTGTCTCAAAAAGGGAAACATCTATGGGAACAAATAAGTAGATTGAATTATTTTGCTAAGAACTTGTGTTCTACATTTGATGAATCCTACTGCTTTAATGAATCTTTTTGTTGTAGAAGGCATAAACACCTCCCTTTCCAATGTGATTATAATGATAATGAAACCTTGGCTGCTTATGCTAAAGGAAACTATGACTTTGGTAATCTTGAACAAACTGAAGAATTTGTTGTTTTTAAGGGTGCTTATGAAATTGCTGGTTATATTCAAGATGATGATTCTCCTTATAAATCTGAGAATTTTTCTATACTTGGTTACTGCCTTGAATATTACAATGACAATCCTTATATCACTAAATTTCTTGAGAAAACTTATTCTCCAGAACAACTTGCTTCTTTTCAGGGACCTATGGAAGAAGAAATTGCTGAAACTGTGATCTCATTGGATGAAAAAGAGGAGGAGAGTTAAGAACAAAAGAAGGATCTACCTTCTAATGATAGTAACTCTTTAACTCTTACATTATATGATTACCCTCCATGCCCACATAAGGAGGAAAAATGCTATATGTTGAATGTCATGATTGTATTGAAATATCTCCTTTTGATAAATTTGAAGTAACAAGCTCCTTGACTCAAGAAAAGGAAATTGCAGAAAGTAAAAATGTGCTCCCTAATGTTATATATGATAATGCTCTTGATGATGGTCCTATATTGGCTAATGATATTTATTATACTATTATTGTCAAAAGTGGGTTTGATAACCCCACTGTTTTAGTGTCGGGGGGTTACCCCCGGGTAGGGTAAAGATGAAGTAAAGACATGTAAGGTTAGGGCAGTAAGCTGTCCGAGGTAACGATTGAGCAAGGACGCAGGAGGCGTCACCCGACGTAAGGTGTACGTCTGGGGTAAATTCTCCGAGGTATATCCTCCGAGGTATCAACCTCGGGGCAGTCAGCTAGCTACCACAGGAATAAGGTATTCTCTACCGAGGTATAGGATCAGGAGTGTTATCCGAGGTTGGCAAGCAAGGATCGAGGCATGTCAGAGGGGTCACGGGCGCCACAGAGCTCGTAGCCCGAAGCTTCAGAGGACAGCGAGGTCCGTCCACGGGTTTCCCGGAAGCTCGGGGGCCTAGGAGCTGACTTGGCTATTTCGGGAAAGGTCTACAGGCTAGACCTCGGCAGGCTACTGAAGTATGACCGGAAGAGGAAAGCTAGGCCTGTCCGGCCTGACAGTCCGGCCGTTGAGCTGGCAGGAGGCAGAGGCTTGTCTTCTACCTTTTGGCCATGCCATTGTTAGTTGGAGGCAGGGGTAAAACTGTACTTTGGCCTATGTATATATGCAGCATCTCTACCTCCAGGGAGGAGGACGGCAAAAACCTAGCTCATTTCCCCCTTCATAGTTTCATCTTCTATCTCGAGCTCTCACTTTGGTAGCATCATACAGCTCGCGGAGCACCTTGTACCTGAGAACGACACTGATATATTAAGAGAGGCAAGGCAGGAGTAGGGGTTTTACTTCCTCACGAAGGCCCCGAACCTGGGTACATCGTGGTGTCTTTTGTGTTCTTGGTTTTCTTGGTTTCTTGTTCATGTTCTTGTGGTTTCTTGCAAGTTCTTGCTTGTGCACGTCTTGAGTGCATAAACCCTCCCCGGATTCCCCCAACGACCATTCGGCCCCAACTAAGCCATACCCATGGCATCTGCCGTGATCCCACCACGATAGTTGGCGCCCACCGTGGGGCAGATTGAGGCGTTGGGTGGAGTTTCCATCCGGACGGGCTCCTCTGAGTGTGTTCTTTCTAGCCTTGTTGCCAAGATCGGCGAGTTCGCCTTTGTGAGCGACAATGCGGGGTGCTTCGCCGGCAAGCCTTTCCCCACCAATGGCTTCCTCATGATGCTCGGCAGCTTCCCCACGTACGTTGCTGTCGAGGTGGCTCGCGAGTACCCGGAGCAGGTGCTCGTGGACGACGAAACTCCTCTCCTGGCGGCTTTGGGTCGGCGTGTCACTCGCTCTCCGAGGTGTGTGGAGGTGATGATGGCTGGTACCAAGCCTGCAGCTAGCAAGGCAGATGCTGGCAAGGTCGCGCTAGCCGAGGTGGAGGCGACGCCAACCGCGCTGCCTGAGAAATCAGGTCGGGCGGCGAAGTTTCCGTACGAGAAACCTAGTCAGAATGAGCAGTTGGGCATGCCAAGGGAAGAAGTTCCCTTAGAAGCTATCGTTGATAGGTTAGCTCGGCCACTCGCAGTAGAGGCAAGTGTGGAGCATACGGTGGCCGGGTTAGAGGCAGAGCGCCAAAGTGCTGAGAGAAGCTCGGTTGCTGGCCGAGGCTAAGCAGCAGTTCGATATGGAGCAGAAGGAGTACAATGCTGCACATGGTATAGAGGATGGTTTTACTCCGGTTGTGCGGCGTAAGAAAGCTGTTCTGCTTAACCGAGGCAAGGACCTCTATGAGGAGATGGCTAGGGCTGCAGTCTCGGGCTCGAGTAAGGCAACAAGTAGCAGGTCGGCTACTGGTAGGCCGGTGTATAGTTCACCAGCTAAGAACCTTAGAGCAGCCGAAGCAGTAAGGGCCGGGCTATCGGAGTTGACCGGAGATGCATGGCGTGAGCAGCAGAAGCGGCTCAATGAGTTAGTGCATGTGGCCAGCAAGCAAAATGAAGCCCTCCGCAAGGCCGGGCTTGGCGGTTCGCAGGCGGTCCATTCGATTAGGCCAGTTAGCCAGGGGTCCAAGGGGCAAGCCTCGTCTCCACACGTCGGAGGAGCCGATCGTGCCCGGAGTGTCACTTCAGGTCGGAACAAGGAGATGCAGCTGCAAGTGTACGATCCGGTGTTAGCTGGGAAGCAAAAGGTCGGCAACGCTAGCCGAGCCAATGGAGACCCCGGCCCAGGTGATGCAAGCCGAGCTAAGGGCCGTTCAGCTCAGGGAAATCAGAACGGTGGGCAAGCAGCGTCGGCTGGCCGAGGTAAACCACCTCAGCCCCCGAGGCATCAGCAGCAACCCCGGCCGCAGGAGCAGTATCAGCAAGAGCCGGAGTATGTTCCGCAGCCGAAGAACGTCGGTCGAGGTGGCGACCGATATGATGATGGAAATTCAGCCATGGAGCGGGCTGGATTCTATAGAGTGGATGGTGCATTGGGAGACGTATCGGAGCTCGGATGTTGCCTACAGGTGATGCGCGCTACAAGCTAGATCGGATTTACATGTCCGAGAGTTGGAAGAGGAAGGCCCTCCTGGTCCGGCGTGTTTTGGACCTCGGATCATGAAGGAACCACCTCCACCAGTGTCTCAGTTTCAGTTGGGTCGGAGTACCAGGCCGTACAATGGGAGCACCAAGCCGCAAGATTGGCTAGCTGATTATGTTTCAGCAGTATACATTGCGGGGGGCAATCGCCGATGGGCGGTCCGGTATCTCCCGCACATGTTGGAAGGTCCTGCTCGGATCTGGCTGAACAATCTGCCGGAGAATAGCATCGATTGCTGGCTGGATTTAGAGGAGGCATTCAATAGCAACTTCGCCAGCACTTACAGGAGGCCAAACCGACCTCAGCTTTTGCAGGCGTGCAAGCAAGAGGACAATGAGACTGACCGAGAATTCTTGACTCGGTGGAGCAATGTTCGGAACTCCTGTGAGGGAGTTATCGAAGCACAGGCTATAGCGTGGTTTGCTGATGGATGTCGGTATGGTAGCATGTTGTGGCAGAGGCTCCAGAGAGATATGCCAAAGACTCTGGCCGAGACGATTCGGATAGCTGATTCCTATGCCCTTGGCGATCCGATGCAGCCTCTGCTGGATGGGAATGCCCGGAACAGGAGGAATCCGATGAACAACCGCAACAACGGACCGAGGTTTGATAACCGTCAAGAGTTCGGGCAGAAGAGGAGAGAACCAGATTTCCAAGTCAATGCTGTAAACCCAAGTCAGTCCGGACCTGGAGGCGCCCAGAAACCGAAGACTGAGGGTCAGGCGTGGACTCCGAACCAGAACCAGAATCAGGGAGGTGGTGCGAAGCAGTGGCAGGAGGCCGGACCACCTGTGACTTACGAGTCATTGGTGAATGGACCATGTATCTATCATGGCAGGAATGGCAGAACACCCAACCATACCACTCTGCAGTGTAGTTTTCATCACCGAACCGCTGCAGAAGGGGCGAAAGCTGGGGCAAACCGGAGTGGGCCACCGAACCAATGGCGTAGACCTCAATATCCGAACGCGCAGCAGCAGCATAAGCCGACCATAGCGGCACAGAATCAGAGCTTAACCGGAGCAAATTCAACCTGGTACATGCGGCCCAAAACCAGAAGACGGTGCAGGCGAAACCAGTGAATGCAGTGAGTGCCCAGGGCAACAACAACAATGGTGGTGCCGGCCAAAGCCAAACGTGGTCCTTTGAGAATCAGAGGTATGAGAACCCCGGTAATGATTATAGGGAAGTACATCAGAGCTACGTGGTGTTTGTGACTGAGTCAACTGATAAGAAGAGTATGCTGAGGCGTGCCAAGGAGGTGAATGCAGTAACTCCGGCGGTGGTGAAATACATGAACTGGTCCGAGCAAGAGATCACTTGGAGCAGGCAAGATACACCTCGATCATGCCGAGCCCTGGAAACTATGCACTGGTGGTGGATCCGACGTTTTGTGGGCCGACCAACAATGTGAGATTCACCCGAGTCTTGGTGGACAATGGGAGTGCCATAAATATCATGTACCGAGACACAATGGTCAAGCTGGGATACTCACCGAACCAGTTGCAGCCTAGCAGCTGTACATTTCACGGTATTGTGCCCGGGGTCTCTTGTGCACCTATGGGAAAGATTTGGGTCGACGTGGGTTTTGGTACCCGAGATAACAGCCGAGTTGAAAGTCTTGAGTTCGAGGTTGTGGACTTGCAGAGCCCTTACCATGCCTTGCTGGGAAGGCCAGCCTTGGCCAAGTTCATGATCTCCACTCATGTGGCCTACCTAAAGATGAAAATGCCGGGGCCCAAGGGAATAATAACCATTTCTGGTGACTACAAGAAGGCAATGCAATGTGCCTCGGCGGGATCTAGTTTAGCCGAGTCCTTGGTGATCGCGGCGGAGAAGAAGCAACTTCAGAAGGTGGTGGCAATGGCGCAGTCTACTCAGCTCGGCATGTCCGGACTAATTACTCCGGACATGAGCGCTTCATTCGAGGTGCCCAAGGAGACCAAGAAAATCCCGCTGGATCGGAGAACCCGGACGTTTCGCCATCATTGGTACTGGCATGGACGAGAAATAGGAAAGCGCGCTCTGTCACTTCCTCCGTGAGAATCGTGACATTTTTGCATGGTCGGCTAAAGACCTGCCAGGTGTTCCGAGGGAGTTGGCAGAGCACTCTTTGTTTGTTCGGCAGAGGTGAAATGTAACATCCCAAAATTTATTATCAGGATTATATTCCAAAAATGAGAGCCAACAAAAACTTTTGTTGTTTATTGATGTTAATTGCTTTTTGTTACTTGAGATGTTGCTCTTGCTGTTTGTGTGAGTGTTTTGCTCTAGTGAACACTAGTAAGAAAGAAAGAAAACAAAACATAAAAATCAAAGCAAGAAAAATAAAAGTGACAAGTTGTCACCTGAAAATCTTCAAGTGACAAACCCAATTTGATTTCAAACCAAAGTCAGTGGAGTTGTAATGTAAACACTCCCCATTTTGTTCCTACCACTTTCCCCTCTCAAATATTATTTTGAACTAGTTTTGAAATTCTAAAATAAAAACAAATTGAAATAAATTAAAATAACATAAACAAAGTACTATAAAAGAAAATGTTTCAAAACATTTTATTATTTTATGCCAATTTTTGTGGAGCTTCTGTACATTATGGGAAGGCCCCACAAATTTTGCAATTTTTCTAAAATGTTTAAATACCCTAATTAAATCCTAGAAAACCTTCTGGATTTAACGAAGGACTAAAACAGAAATAAAAAAAGAGGCAGAGAGGAGGCAGGGGGTTTTCTGCAAAAACGTCATCCCCTACCTCTCTCCCTCGCCCCGACGTGCCGCCGTGTCGCCACCACCGTCGTCGCCGTTTCCGAGCTGCCCAGGCCCCCCCCCCTGCGCGCGCGCCCGGTGCCTCTGTTGTCTCTGCGTGCAGGAGAAAACTCGAGCCCCTCCCCGCGCCATTACGCCGCCCTCTGCCCCGATGCCTCGCCGTGGCATCCGCGGCGTCGCTGGCAAAATTGGCCCACCCTCTACGCCTCGACACGCACAGCTCCTCTAGACGCTTCTAGAACGTGTCCGGACCCCGTTAAGCACCAAGCCGCCACGAGCCTCTGCACCCTCCCGCGTAGCCGAGGAATTGGTCGCCGTAGACGCGCCATGGCCGCCGCCGTGGACCTCGACCACCATGGACCACCCCGAGCCTAATAAAGCCACCCCGAGACCTCACTGAAACTCCACACCCCTCCCTCGATCTCTCCCTCGCTCCAATTCGGTCTGTGCACCGCCAGAGGGCCGTGCACTGCCGCACCCGTCGCCGCCGTCAAGGTCGATCATCGCCGCAACACCACACCCTCCCATTCTTCCCTCTCTGGCCTGCACTAGCTTCTCTCTGCTTCACCGCACTCACCGCACCCTTTTTCCCTCTGGATTGTGTCCAGATTCGCCGTGGGATCATCGCCGGAGCTCGTGCCCGTGGCCGTGGGAGTTGCAGACCACGCCGTCACCGCTACACTCCGTCCCAGCAAGCACAACTCGCGCTACAACCTTACCCGAGCCTCCGCCGCCGATTCACGTCATCGCCGCCGTCTGCCGTGCCCTCTAGGTGAGTTTTCCGTCCACCTCGCCGTCGCCGGAGCTTCGGCGCCGCCCGTTTTAGGTCACCGGAGTTCGTCGACGACGTGGGCTAACGTGAGCCGTTGGATCCTAATCCAACGATTGCGTACCGCTTCGGTTAAGTGAAAGAGAGAGAGACTGACGGGCGGGCCCCGCTCGTCAGGATTTTATTATTTTCCAACCACGCATGTGTCGCTGACGTGTAGGCCCCACTAGTCAGCCTTTTCAACATTATCCAGAGGGGGAATTTTCGAATTTCAAACTTCTCTGAATAATCAGTACTGGATCCAACTTTGAAATTCAATATCTCGAGATTTAGGAATCCAAATAAATCAAACTCAACTGTTCTGGAAAGCTTATGAAATTGTTTAACCAACACAATTGGTCTCATGTCATTTAATTAAATAGTAAAAAGTATTATTGAAAATGCACAGAAGGTTTAAATCTAAACTTGTTTGTTTCTGATCTCTGTTAGTCCAAATAATTCCAAACCAATTTTGCTAGCTTAGTACTGCCTTGTGTTAGCTCCCCTAATTTTGGTAGAATTAATTAAGTAGTATTAATTGTTGACTTTAAGATAAACCCTTCTGGACTAAAACAGACAAATATGTTTATTGGTTGATCCAAATGAGTTAGGACCAATTTTGTTAGCTCACATATAGCCATGTTTAGTTACCCCTAAAAGGGTTTAATTTTTGGAACAATAGAATTTAAATGGTAGCTAAAACTTGATTATTAAGCTACTGGATTCAATCCAATGTGTAGGGAGTTTGGTAACTCCAAATGATCCAATTCAAATTGGGTTGTATTCTACACATCAGTGGCTTTCTAGAATTTTAGTTTGTATTTTTGTGACCAACAGAACTCAAGTTGTGGAATTAAACATGAATAACTAGTTCTGCCATAATTTACTTAATTAAAAATGTTTAATTCAATTTTTTGAAAACCAAATTGTGTGGTTTGATGTGTGCAGTAGCTAATTGTGATGTTGATGATGTTATGTTGAGATGATTGCTTGTATAGCTTAGTGATTGTTGCATTGTTTGTTATTAATTAGACGAGAACGTTGTCGGATATATCGAGGAAGGAGAGTTTGCTGAAGTTGAAGAACAAGAGCAAGATCACTTTGCCAAGCAAGGCAAGCTATTCTCTGAGCTTGCACTACCAACATATGCATCTACTTTCATAACATGTTTTACTCTCAAAGCAAGATTTATAAAACTCATTTCAAAAGTATATGGATATTATTTTGCCACCCTATGTAGTAGTTTATATAAAACTTTAGGATGGGAAAACAATGTTGTTTATTCAAAACTCCTTTGAAATGTCTTGTGAGTTTATGGAATGCCGAGATGTCGGTGTTGTGTTGGAAAAGTGGAAAAGTGGTGATGTTTATGAAAAATGCACAGTGTGTCCTTGTACTTACGTCAACCATCCAATACCCTGTGCGACCACCTCCACCACATATGGGAAAAGGGCGTAGTCATATAATTTGCTCATATTAGTATGGGACTCCTCAACAACGAGGATGACCTCGTTCCATGAGGGGATGGTCATGGCGACCTACCCCCTGACCTGGGTCCTGGCATCTGAGAATGGGGGATTGAAGGGTTCGCTCGCCGGGCAGAACTACGAGTCCTCACACTTAGGTTTCCCGACGGGGAATCTGGACTGGGTGTTGATGGAAAGGATGATAATTTCGTAGCGGTAGGATCCTATACTAGCATGAGCAAAGGACAGGCTATGGTCGGCGGCTTACTTCGCATACACCTGTATGGCGAGACGTGGCGGACACGATGAGCTGCCGGATGGATGTGGGATAAAAGCGTGCTACCTCTGCAGAGGGTTAAAACTATTCGAATAGCCGAGTCCTCGGATATGGACAGCTGGGAGACCCTACTTTGACCATGTGCAAGTTTTTGGAAAAGCTTTTAAGTTTAAAAGAAATTGAAATGGTGATGGGGTTACACAGCTATACCAAATGAAGTGGTAGGAGTTGTGGGAATAAATGGACTATGGTGAGCCATGGTCATGAAAAGGAGGAGTTTTTGAGAAACAAAATGAGATGGTGACTTCTTTCAAAGATGGTTATAAAACTCTTCTTACCTTTTTCAATAAAGATATAGAGATGTTTTAAAACAAATAAGAGTGCATACTCATGTTGGGGTAGTTTGCGAGTACATTCAAATGTACTCATATTGGTTTCGTCCCTGGCTATTGTCCTAGCCAGACTACGAGGAGGAGCACTACGCCGAGCAGGAATATGGCGACTTCTACGCCAACTAAGGATCTCCACAAGTCAGCTGCCTGTCGGGTTGTCATCGTTAGAATATGATGTCTACTACGCCGTAGCTTCCGCTGATATATGGTTTGGCCCATGAAGGCACCTATGTAAGAACTTGGTCTAAATGACCATTTATGTAAGACTTTTATTCGGTACTGTAATGGATGTAAACTTTGGTATCCAATTCGGATTATGTGCAACGACAGACTGATCACGGGATCGTTGTGTTAAGCATAATCGGGTATTTCGGACAGCTAGTCCGGGGTCCCCACAGACTTGGTATCAGAGCCATCCTGACTTTAGGAAACCTTAGTTAGCATGGTCGTTTGTCAAATGTTACAAAAGATGAATTTCTAAAAAGAAAGGAATGAAGTATTTTCGAAAATTGCTTATCTCCAATCCTCTTACTTATGCAAAATTTCTCTCATTAAATTACATTTTCCTTGTATCCCTAAAATTTTGTACACCTCTCATTAAGTTAAAATTTGACTCACTTGTTGCCCTACTATATTAAAATTTTGATATACTTGTCACCTAACTAACTTAAAATTTTGCTTAAAAACTGTAGATGGCACTCCATTGGACCGAGTTCGTTCAGCTGGAGAAGGACAGCAAGCTGACGTTTGAGAGGGACTTGTTCGAGTTGACCAAGCTGTTAGGTCGCCCCGCTCCAGAGTTTGAGGGAGCTCAGATTGATGTTCACGGTGTTGGAAGGCTGAGCTGGCTCATCAGATCGTCAGTTCGCAGGAACATCAAGTCTCCCAGTTCCAGGACGCTCATCTTCACCACCAAGGAGGCCACCTGGGTTGACGGTCTCTGTACTGCTACACAGAGGATGCTAGCCCGACTTTGTGAGGAGCACAAGGCGGAGTTAGTAGACTCCCGTTTCCGGTTCTACGGGAGGCGCAACTGTGATGGACACCCTACTCCTTCACCTTACCACCCGATGTTTGGGAGCTACATCATGGACATGGAGATCTTACTTCAGTGCACTCAGGATGATCTGTTGCGCACTAGGATTCAGCTCCACTTCGACCGCGAGTCGCTCGTTGAGCTTCGCGAGAACGAGATGAAGCTGATGGTGGAGAAGGTTGCTCTTCTCAGGAAGAGGGCCCAGCTGAGGAAGACTATCGTGAAGCTCCGCACGAAGGTGGCAGAGCAGGATGGACTGATTGAGGATCTAGAGCACCATACTGACGAGATGGAGGAGGAGGGCGAGGATCTCCGCAAGGAGAACGACGCTTTCCTCAGTGACGATGATGACTTCGTGGAGGAGATGGACTGTGAGGAGGAGGATGATGAGGAGGAGTTAGTTGACGAGGAGGAGGAGCCACTCGAGCCAGTTCTCGAGGACGAGGAGGAGGATCCCGAGGAGCCAGCCTACCAGTCAGATGCTGACGTGTTAGAGCTGGAGGTTCCACCTCAGTAGGCGAGTGACTTGATCACTACCGCAGGATTAGGTTGACCCCCTATAGCTAGTCGAGTAGTAGTGGTTCTTTTGGAAACCAGATGTTATGTATCTTAGATGTAAGCTTGATGTTGTTGTGAACTCTTGATGTGTTGTTTGTGAAATATAAGTATGTTTGTCTTGTTTAAATCTGTGTGAACTATTTTCATATAAATCTTAGGATTAATCAACCACTTGAGAGATCATCTTTTCCCTTAGTCGAACTTTTCTTGCCTTGTCTCTTATACCCGGTGTGCTTCAGGATGCCACCCCGTCGCAGCAATGCGGAAGGATCAGGATCAGCACCACCACCACCGGACCCAACCCCCACCCAACTTCTCGCGCTTATCATGGAGGAGCGTGAAAATGCCCGGCAAGAGCGCCAAGCTCATCTCGCTGCCTTACAACAACTCGCAGCCGCTTATAACAACAACAACAACAACAACAACAATGGTGGTAACGGCAATGGCGATGGAAACCAGCGATCTACCTTGGGTGATTTTCAGAAGACCAACCCACCCACCTACTCCAAGGGACTTCACCCACTAGAAGCCGATGATTGGCTTCGCACCATCGACAACAATCTGGAAGTTGCTGCTGTGGGAGAGAATGAGAAAGTGCTGTATGCAACCCACTATCTCGCTGGACCTGCAAGAGCTTGGTGGGAACTACCAAGACTCTCCAGCCAGCTGGTCATGTTATCAACTGGGCTGAGTTCCAGGAGAAGTTCCGCAAGAAGCACATTCCCTATGGACTCATTGAGAGGAAGAAGGATGAGTTCCGTAAGCTGAGGCAGGGAAGTAGAGATGTGGTCGGTTATCTTGAGGAGTTTACCGACTTATCTCGGTATGCTCCTGATGACACCGACAAAGAAGAGAAGAAGATGGAGCGTTTCATGAGTGGACTTCATGATGAACTGCAGTGTGCTCTGGTTATCCATGACTTCCGTGATCTGGAGTCACTTGTGGACAAAGCCATCCAGCTGGAGACCAAGCGCAAGTCTATGTATGAAGGTCGCAAGAGGAGGATGAATGCTCAGGAAGGTTCGAGCAGCCAGAAACCGTATCTTTCAGCAGAACCCCAGGCCTGCCTATCGTCCACCCCAAGTCCACACGCCCCAATTTCCCTAACCGCCCGAACAACTTCAACCGCCCCAATGACAATAACCGTCCCAGAGGAAACTTCAACAACTTCAACCCCAATGCCAATGTTGTCTGCTTTGAATGTGGCAACAAAGGTCACTACTCCAGAATGCCCCAATCCCAAGAAGCCTGTCCAACGCCCCAATGCACCTGCACCGAACAATGGTCAAGGCCGCAATGGAAATGGTAATGGCAAGAATGCCGCACCCCGCGGGAATGTGCTGTTGTCAGAGGCCGTCTGCACCACATCAATGCTGAAGAGGCTGAAGAAGCGCCAGATGTTGTGCTGGGTACGTTCTTGTCAACTCAGTACCTGCAACTGTTCTGTTTGATTCTGGTGCTACCCATTCGTTTATTACCAAAGAGTTTGTTTCTAAGGGAGGTTTAGTCGGGAGTCTTTTACCCAAACCAATGTTGGTACAAACCCCAGGACTGTTAGCCAAAACCAACCAGATGTGTTCCGAAACCCCCATAGAAATTGGAGGAGGAAGGTTTGCAGCCGACCTAATTATCTTAGGAAACCAAGGCATAGATGTTATTCTTGGAATGGATTGGTTAGCCAAGTACCACGGTCGTATTGACTGTGCCCGAAGAGCTGTTTCTCTCACTTCTGATGATGGAGTTGAAGTGGAGTATGCATCTGAGACCAGCCAGACCAGACCCGGATGCCATGAGAGCATAGCTCGACCCCCCTAGATGAGATCCGTGTTGTTCATCTGTTCAAGGATGTTTTCCCAGAAGAATTGCCTGGTATGGCCGCCAGACAGGGATATTGAGTTCATAATTGAGCTTATCCCAGGAACATCCCCCATATCCCAAAAGCCTTATCGGATGAATCCGGAAGAACTGGTTGAGTTGAAGAAGCAGTTGGCTGATATGCTAAGCAAAGGTCTTGTCCGCCCAAGCGCTTCACCATGGGGATCACCCATTATTTTTGTGGACAAGAGAGACGGTACCACACGCCTGTGTGTGGATTATCGCAAGCTGAATGACGTGACCATTAAAAACAAGTACCCTCTTCCCAAGATCGAGGATCTGTTCGATCAAATGAACGGAGCCCGAGTCTTTTCAAAGATCGATCTTCGGACAGGTTACCATCAGTTGAAGATCCGAGAGACAGATATTCCCAAGACCGCCTTCACCACCCGTTACGGTTTGTTTGAATACACCGTATGTCCTTTGGTCTGACCAATGCCCCAGCCTATTTCATGAATCTCATGAACAAGATTTTCATGGAGTACCTCGACAAGTTCGTGGTAGTTTTCCTTGATGACATCCTTATTTATTCCAAGACCGAAGAGAGCATGCTGAACACCTGCGTCTAGTTTTGGAGACCCTCCAAGAGCACCAGCTATGCCAAACTTAGCAAGTGTGAGTTTTGGCTCAGTGAAGTGGCATTTCTTGGACATATTGTATCCGCTGGAGGAATTTCTGTTGACCCTGAGAAGATACAAGCCATTCTTGACTGGTTATCCCCAACCAATGTTTTTGAAATCCGAAGCTTTCTCGGACTTGCCGGTTATTACCGCAAGTTCGTTGAAGGATTTTCCAGTATAGCCAAACCTCTGACCCAACTGTTGAAGAAGGACAAGAAATTTGAATGGACTCAGAAGTGTGAGGATAGTTTCCAAGAACTGAAGAAGAGACTAACCTCAGCCCCAATCCTGATCATGCCAGACGTCACCCAGAGTTTCGACGTGTATTGCGATGCATCACGCCTCGGACTTGGTTGCGTTCTGATGCAAGAAGGCAAAGTTGTGTCGTATCTGTCCCGGCAGTTGCGACCGCATGAAGAGAATTACCCAACCCATGACTTGGAGTTAGCTGCTGTCTTTGCTCTTAAGAAGTGGCGTCCCTATCTTGCGGGACATCGCTGCGAGGTCTATACAGATCACAAAAGCTTGAAATATTTTCACCCAGAAAGATCTGAACCTGCGACAGAGGAGATGGATGGAATTAATCAAGGATTATGATATTGGAATCCATTATCACCCTGGAAAGGCTAATGTAGTTGCCGATGCCCTTAGTCGCAAACCTTGCACCCTGAATGCCCTGATCCAAGCCGAACAGCCAGCCTTGTTCAAAGAGTTCCAAGATTTTGGACTAGAGCTTGTTAGCCATGGTTATCTCGCCAATTTAGAGTTAACCCCAACCCTGATGGATCAAATCAAAGAAGCCCAAAAAGGTCATGAAAGCATAGAGGGAATTAGGAAGAAGATTTCCCTCGGCAAAGCACCCGGTTTTACCGAAGATGCTGAGGAGTGCTGAAATTCAATGACCGTATCTGTGTGCCCAATGTCACGGAACTTAAGGAGTTAATCCTGAAGGAGGCCCATGAGACCCCTTACTCAATCCACCCCGGCGGAACCAAAATGTACCAAGACCTTCGAGAAGATTTTGGTGGCATGGAATGAAGCGAGAGATTGGTTCATTCGTAGCCAAGTGTGACATCTGCCAGCGAGTTAAGGCTGAACATCAGCGACCCGCTGGATTGCTTCAACCTTTGAAAATTCCCGAGTGGAAGTGGGATGAGATTGGAATGGATTTTATTACCGGACTTCCAAATCCAACCGAGGCCATGATTCAATCTGGGTCATCGTTGATCGACTGACCAAGGTTGCCCATTTCATCCCTGTCAACACCACCTATCGGGGACATCAGTTGGCCGACTTGTATATTTCCAGAATAGTGAGCCTGCATGGTGTGCCTAAGAAGATTGTATCTGATAGAGGCACGCAATTCACCTCAAGGTTCTGGAAATCCCTTCATGAAGCCCTCGGAACCAAGCTAGCATTTAGCACAGCTTATCATCCCCAGACCGATGGCCAAACTGAGCGAGTGAACCAGATATTGGAGGACATGCTTCGTGCATGTGTTCTATCCTATGGTTCCAAGTGGGAAGATTGCTTCCGTTTGCAGAATTCTCGTACAACAACAGTTATCAGTCCAGTCTGCAAATGGCCCCTTTTGAAGCCCTTTACGGCAAGAAGTGTCGTACACCCCTGAATTGGTCCGATACCGGAGAAGGCAAATTGTTTGGACCAGATACCCTCCGTGAAGCTGAAGAGCAAGTTCAGCTTATTCGTGAACGCCTCAAAACTGCCCAATCCCGTCAGAAGAGTTATGCTGACACCAAGCGCCGTGACCTCACTTTCAGTCGGAGATCATGTTTATCTCCGAGTGACACCCCTTAAAGGAATGCAGCGTTTCCATGTCAAAGGAAAGTTAGCGCCAAGGTATATTGGACCCTTCAAGGTCATTGCTCGTCGAGGAGAAGTATCCTATCAGCTGGAGTTACCCCAGAGTTAGGAGATTATCATGATGTCTTCCACATTTCCCTTGCTCCGGAAGTGTCTTGAAGTTCCTGACCAGCCTGATGTTTTCAAAAACATCGACCACCTCTCCATCGACCTGAACCAAGACCTGACTATCGTGAGAGACCCTCAAAATTCTCGAAGAAGATGTTCGTGTTACCCGAAGACGTGCGATCAAGTTTTACAAAGTCCAGTGGACTAACCACTCTGAAGAAGAAGCAACTTGGGAACGCGAATTATCTAGAAGCGAATTCCCAGACCTCCTTAACCCAAGTAGCAAATCTCGGGACGAGATTTATTTAAGGGGGAAGGATTGTAACATCCCAAAATTTATTATCAGATTATATTCCAAAAATGAGAGCCAACAAAAACTTTTGTTGTTTATGTATGTTAATTGCTTTTGTTACTTGAGTGTTGTTCTTGCTGTTTGTGTGAGTGTTTGCTCTAGTAAACTAGTAAGAAAGAAAGAAAACAAAAATAAAATCAAAGCAAGAAAAATAAAAGTGACAAGTGTCACCAAAATCTCAAGTGACAAACTCAATTATTTCAAACAAAAGTCAGTGGAGTTGTAATGTAAACACTCCCCATTTTGTTCCTACCACTTTCCCCTCTCAAATATTATTTTTGAACTAGTTTTAAAATTCTAAAATAAAAACAAATTGAAATAAATTAAATAACATAAACAAAGTACTATAAAAGAAAATGTTTCAAAACATTTTATTTTTATGCCAATTTTTGTGGAGCTTCTGTACATTATGGGAAGGCCCCACAAATTTTGCAAATTTTTCTAAAATGTTTAAATACCCTAATTAAATCCTAGAAAACCTTCTGGATTTAACAGAAGGACTAAAACAGAAATAAAAAAAGAGGCAGAGAGGAGGCAGGGGGTTTTCTGCAAAAACGTCATCCCCTACCTCTCTCCCTCGCCCCGACGTGCCGCCGTGTCGCCACCACCGTCGTCGCCGTTTCCGAGCCCCCAGGCCCCCCCTGCGCGCGCGCCCGGTGCCTCTGCTGTCTCTGCGTGCAGGAGAGAAAACTCGAGCCCCTCCCCGCGCCATTACGCCGCCCTCTGCCCCGATGCCTCGCCGTGGCATCCGCGGCGTCGCCGGCCAAATTGGCCCAGCCCTCTGCGCCTCGACACGCCCACAGCTCCTCTAGACGCTTCTAGAACGTGTCCGGACCCCGTTAAGCACCAAGCCGCCACGAGCCTCTGCACCCTCGCCGCGTAGCCGAGGAATTGGTCGCCGTAGACCGCCATGGCCGCCGCCGTGGACCTCGACCACCATGGACCGCCCCGAGCCTATAAAGCCACCCCGAGACCTCACTGAAACTCCACACCCCTCCCTCGATCTCTCCCTCGCTCCAATTTGGTCTGTGCACCGCCAGAGGGCCGTGCACTGCCGCACCCGTCGCCGCCGTCAAGGTCGATCATCGCCGCAACACCACACCCTCCCATTCTTCCCTCTCTGGCCTGCACTAGCTTCTCTCTGCTTCACCGCACTCACCGCCACCCTTTTTCCCTCTGGATTGTGTCCAGATTCGCCGTGGGATCATCGCCGGAGCTGCCCGTGGCCGTGGCCGTGGAAGTTGCAGACCACGCCGTCACCGCTACACTCCGTCCCAGGCAAGCACAACTCGCGCACAACCTTACCCGAGCCTCCGCCGTCGATTCACGTCATCGCCGCCGTCTGCCGTGCCCTCTAGGTGAGTTTTCCGTCCACCTCGCCGTCGCCGGAGCTTCGGCGCCGCCCGTTTTAGGTCACCGAGTTCGTCGACGACGTGGGCTAACGTGAGCCGTTGGATCCTAATCCAACGATTGCGTACCGCTTCGGTTAAGTGAAAGAGAGAGAGACTGACGGGCGGGCCCCCTCGCAGGATTTTATTATTTTCCAACCACGCACTGTGTCGCTGACGTGTAGGCCCCACTAGTCAGCCTTTTCAACATTATCCAGAGGAGGGAATTTTCGAATTTCAACTTCTCTGAATAATCAGTAACAGGATCCAACTTGAAATTCAATATCTCGAGATTAGGAATCCAAATAAATCAAACTCAACTGTTCTGGAAAGCTTATGAAATTGTTTAACCAACACAATTGGTCTCATGTCATTTAATTAAATGAGTAAAAAGTATTATTGAAAAATGCTACAGAAGGTTTTAAATTCTAAACTTGTTTGTTTCTGATGCTCTGTTAGTCCAAATAATTCAAACCAATTTTTCTAGCTTTAGTACTGCCCTGTGTTAGCTCCCCTAATATTTGGTAGAATTAATTAAGTAGATGAATTGTTGACTTAAGATAAACCTTCTGGACTAAAACAGAAAAAAATGTTTATTGGTTGATCCAAATGAGTTAGGACCAATTTTGTTAGCTCACATATAGCCATGTTTAGTTACCCCTAAAAGGGTTTAATTTTTGGAACAAAAGAATTTAAATGGTAGCTAAAACTTGATTATTAAGCTACTGGATTCAATCCAATGTGTAGGGAGTTTGGTAACTCCAAATGATCCAATTCAAATTGGGTTGTCTTCTACACATCAGTAGCTTTCTATAGAAATTTAGTTTGTATTTTTTGTGACCAACAGAACTCAAGTTGTTGGAATTAAACATGAATAACTAGTTCTGCCATAATTTGAAGAAATTAAAATGTTTAATTAATTCATTTATTTGAAAACCAAATTGTGTGGTTTGATGTGTGCAGTAGCTAATTGTGATGTTGATGATGGTTGTTGAGATGATTGCTTGTATAGCTTAGTGATTGTTTGCATGTTTGTTTATTAATTAGACGAGAACGTTGTCGGATATATCGAGGAAGGAGAGTTTGCTGAAGTTTGAAGAACAAGAGCAAGATCACTTGCCAAGCAAGGCAAGCTATTCCTGAGCTTGCACTACCAACATATGCATCTACTTTCATAACATGTTTTACTCTCAAAGCAAGATTTATAAAACCATTTCAAAAGTAATATGGATATTATTTTGCCACCCTATGTAGTAGTTTATATAAAACTTTAGGATGGGAAAACAATGTTGTTATTCAAAACTCCTTTTGAATGTCCTTGTTAGTTTGGAATGCGCGATGTCGTGTTGTGTTGGGAAAAGTGGAAAAGTGGAGATTTATTAAAAATGCACCAGTGTCCTTGTACTTACGTCAACCATCCAATACTCGTGCGACCACCTCCACCACATATGGGAAAAAGGCCGTAGTCATATAATTTGCTCATATTATGTATGGGACTCCTCAACAACGAGGATGACCTCGTTCCATGAGGG
>CAMZMU010000106.1:7910081-7995957 GCA_947311845.1 Poa pratensis
TTATTATCAGGATTATATTCCAAAAATGAGAGCCAACAAAAACTTTTTGTTGTTTATTGTTGTTAATTGCTTTTGTTACTTGAGATGTTGCTCTTGCTGTTTGTTGTGAGTGTTTGCTCTAGTGACACTAGTAAGAAAGAAGAAAACAAAACATAAAAATCAAAGCAAGAAAAATAAAAGTGACAAGTTGTCACCTGAAAATCTTCAGTGACAAACCCAATTTGATTTCAAACCAAAGTAGTGGAGTTGTAATGTAAACACTCCCCATTTTGTTCCTACCACTTTCCCTCTCAAATATTATTTTGAACTAGTTTTGAAATTCTAAAATAAAAACAAATTGAAATAAATTAAAATAACATAAACAAAGTACTATAAAAGAAAATGTTTCAAAACATTTTATTATTTTATGCCAATTTTTGTGGAGCTTCTGTACATTATGGGAAGGCCCCACAAATTTTTGCAAATTTTTTCTAAAATGTTTAAATACCCTAATTAAATCCTAGAAAACTTCTGGATTTAACAGAAGGACTAAAACAGAAATAAAAAAAGAGGCAGAGAGGAGGCAGGGGGTTTTCTGCACAAAAACGTCATCCCCTACCTCTCTCCCTCGCCCCGACGTGCCGCCGTGTCGCACCACCGTCGTCGCCGTTTCCGAGCTCCCAGGCCCCCCCTGCGCGCGCGCCGGTGCCTCGTTGTCTCTGCGTGCAGGAGAGAAACTCGAGCCCCTCCCCGCGCCATTACGCCGCCCTCTGCCCCGATGCCTCGCCGTGGCATCCGCGGCGTCGCTGGCCAAATTGGCCCAGCCCTCTACGCCTCGACGCACAGCTCCTCTAGACGCTTCTAGAACGTGTCCGGACCCCGTTAAGCACCAAGCCGCCACGAGCCTCTGCACCCTCGCCGCGTAGCCGAGAATTGGTCGCCGTAGACGCGCCATGGCCGCCGCCGTGGACCTCGACCACCATGGACCCCCCGAGCCTATAAAGCCACCCCGAGACCTCACTGAAACTCCACACCCCTCCCTCGATCTCTCCCTCGCTCCAATTCGGTCTGTGCACCGCCAGAGGGCCGTGCACTGCCGCACACCGTCGCCGTCAAGGTCGATCATCGCCGCAACACCACACCCTCCCATTCTTCCCTCTCTGGCCTGCACTAGCTTCTCTTGCTTCACCGCACTCACCGCACCCTTTTTCCCTCTGGATTGTGTCCAGATTCGCCGTGGGATCATCGCGGAGACTCGTGCCCGTGGCCGTGGGAGTTGCAGACCACGCCGTCACCGCTACACTCCGTCCCAGCAAGCACAACTCGCGCTACTACCTTACCCGAGCCTCCGCCGTCGATTCACGTCATCGCCGCCGTCTGCCGTGCCCTCTAGGTGAGTTTTCCGTCCACCTCGCCGTCGCCGGGAGCTTCGCGCCGCCCGTTTTAGGTCAGGAGTTCGTCGACGACGTGGGCTAACGTGAGCCGTTGGATCTAATCCAACGATTGCGTACCGCTTCGGTTAAGTGAAAGAGAGAGAGAGACTGACGGGCGGGCCCCGCTCGTCAGGATTTTATTATTTTCCAACACGCATTGTGTCGCTGAGTGTAGGCCCCACTAGTCAGCCTTTCAACATTATCCAGGGGGATTTTCGAATTTCAAACTTCTCTGAATATCAGTACTGGATCCAACTTTGAAATTCAATATCTCGAGATTTAGGAATCCAAATAAATCAAACTCAATGTTCTGGAAAGCTTATGAAATTGTTTAACCAACACAATTGGTCTCATGTCATTTAATTAAATAGTAAAAAGTATTATTGAAAATGCTACAGAAGGTTTAAATTCTAAACTTGTTTGTTTCTGATACTCTGTTAGTCCAAATAATTCCAAACCAATTTTGCTAGCTTAGTACTGCCTTGTGTTAGCTCCCCTAATTTTGTGTAGAATTAATTAAGTAGTATAATTGTTGACTTTAAGATAAACCCTTCTGGACTAAAACAAACAAATATGTTTATTGGTTGATCCAAATGAGTTAGGACCAATTTTGTTAGCTCACATATAGCCATGTTTAGTTACCCCTAAAAGGGTTTAATTTTTGGAAATAGAATTTAAATGGTAGCTAAAACTTGATTATTAAGCTACTGGATTCAATCCAATGTGTAGGGAGTTTGGTAACTCCAAATGATCCAATTCAAATTGGGTTGTCTTCTACACATCAGTAGCTTTCATAGAATTTTAGTTTGTATTTTTGTGACCAACAGAACTCAAGTTGTGGAATTAAACATGAATAACTAGTTTCTGCCATAATTTGACTTAATTAAATAATGTTTAATTCAATTTTTTGAAAACCAAATTGTGTGGTTTGATGTGTGCAGTAGCTAATTGTGATGTTATGATGTTATGTTGAGATGATTGCTTGTATAGCTTAGTGATTGTTTGCATTGTTTGTTTATTAATTAGACGAGAACGTTTCGGATATATCGAGGAAGGAGAGTTTGCTGAAGTTGAAGAACAAGAGCAAGATCACTTTGCCAAGCAAGGCAAGCTATTCTCTGAGCTTGCACTACAACATATGCATCTACTTTCATAACATGTTTTACTCTCAAAGCAAGATTTATAAAACCATTTCAAAAGTATATGGATATTATTTTGCCACCCTATGTAGTAGTTATATAAATTTAGGATGGGAAAACAATGTTGTTTATTCAAAACTCCTTTGAAATGTCTTGTGGTTTATGGAATGCCGAGATGTCGGTGTTGTGTTGGAAAAGTGGAAAATGGTGATGTTTATGAAAAATGCACAGTGTGTCCTTGTACTTACGTCAACCATCCAATACCCTGTGCGACCACTCCACCACATATGGGAAAAGGGCGTAGTCATATAATTTGCTCATATTAGTATGGGATCCTCAACAACGAGGATGACCTCGTTCCATGAGGGGATGGTCATGGCGACCTACCCCTGACCTGGGTCCTGGCATCTGAGATGGGGGATTGAAGGGTTCGCTCGCCGGGCAGAACTACGAGTCCTCACACTTAGGTTTCCCGACGGGGAATCTGGACTGGGTGTTGATGGAAAGGATGATAATTTCGTAGCGGTAGGATCCTATACTAGCATGAGCAAAGGACAGGCTATGGTCGGCGGCTTACTTCGCATACACCTGTATGGCGAGACGTGGCGGACACGATGAGCTGCCGGATGGATGTGGGATAAAAGCGTGCTACCTCTGCAGAGGTTAAAACTATTCGAATAGCCGAGTCCTCGGATATGGACAGTTGGGGACCCTACTTTGACCATGTGCAAGTTTTTGGAAAAGCTTTTAAGTTTAAAAGAAATTGAAATGGTGATGGGTTACACAGCTATACCAAATGAAGTGGTGAGTTGTGGAATAAATGGACTATGGTGAGCCATGGTCATGAAAAGGAGGAGTTTTTGAGAAACAAAATGAGATGGTGACTTCTTTCAAAGATGGTTATAAAACTCTTCTTACCTTTTTCAATAAAGATATAGAGATGTTTTAAAACAAATAAGAGTGCATACTCATGTTGGGGTAGTTTGCGAGTACATTCAAATGTACTCATATTGGTTTCGTCCCTGGCTATTGTCCTAGCCAGACTACGAGGAGGAGCACTACGCCGAGCAGGAATATGGCGACTTCTACGCAACTAAGGATCTCCACAAGTCAGCTGCCTGTCGGGTTGTCATCGTTAGAATATGATGTCTACTACGCCGTAGCTTCCGCTGATATTTTGGTTTGGCCCATGAAGGCACCTATGTAAGAACTTGGTCTAAATGACCATTTATGTAAGACTTTTATTCGGTACTGTAATGGATGTAAACTTTGGTATCCAATTCGGATTATGTGCAACGACAGACTGATCACGGGATCGTTGTGTTAAGCATAATCGGGTATTTCGGACAGCTAGTCCGGGGTCCCCACAGACTTGGTATCAGAGCCATCCTGACTTTAGGAAACCTTAGTTAGCATGGTCGTTTGTCAAATGTTACAAAAGATGAATTTCTAAAAAGAAAGGAATGAAGTATTTTCGAAAACTGCTTATCTCCAATCCTCTTACTTATGCAAAATTTTACTCTCATTAAATTTACATTTTCCTTGTATCCCTAAAATTTTGTACACCTCTCATTAAGTTAAAATTTGACTCACTTGTTGCCCTACTATATTAAAATTTTGATACTTGTCACCTAACTAACTTAAAATTTTGCTTAAAAACTGTAGATGGCACTCCATTGGACCGAGTTCGTTCAGCTGGAGAAGGACAGCAAGCTGACGTTTGAGAGGGACTTGTTCGAGTTGACCAAGCTGTTAGGTCGCCCCGCTCCAGAGTTTGAGGGAGCTCAGATTGATGTTCACGGTGTCGGAAGGCTGAGCTGGCTCATCAGATCGTCAGTTCGCAGGAACATCAAGTCTCCCAGTTCCGGACGCTCATCTTCACCACCAAGGAGGCCACCTGGGTTGACGGTCTCTGTACTGCTACACAGAGGATGCTAGCCCGACTTTGTGAGGAGCACAAGGCGGAGTTAGTAGACTCCCGTTTCCGGTTCTACGGGAGGCGCAACTGTGATGGACACCCTACTCCTTCACCTTACCACCCGATGTTTGGGAGCTACATCATGGACATGGAGATCTTACTTCAGTGCACTCAGGATGATCTGTTGCGCACTAGGATTCAGCTCCACTTCGACCGCGAGTCGCTCGTTGAGCTTCGCGAGAACGAGATGAAGCTGATGGTGGAGAAGGTTGCTCTTCTCAGGAAGAGGGCCCAGCTGAGGAAGACTATCGTGAAGCTCCGCACGAAGGTGGCAGAGCAGGATGGACTGATTGAGGATCTAGAGCACCATACTGACGAGATGGAGGAGGAGGGCGAGGATCTCCGCAAGGAGAACGACGCTTTCCTCAGTGACGATGATGACTTCGTGGAGGAGATGGACTGTGAGGAGGAGGATGATGAGGAGGAGTTAGTTGACGAGGAGGAGGAGCCACTCGAGCCAGTTCTCGAGGACGAGGAGGAGGATCCCGAGGAGCCAGCCTACCAGTCAGATGCTGACGTGTTAGAGCTGGAGGTTCCACCTCAGTAGGCGAGTGACTTGATCACTACCGCAGGATTAGGTTGACCCCCTATAGCTAGTCGAGTAGTAGTGGTTCTTTTGGAAACCAGATGTTATGTATCTAGATGTAAGCTTGATGTTGTTGTGAACTCCTTGATGTGTTGTTTGTGAAATATAAGTATGTTTGTCTTGTTTAAATCTGTGTGAACTATTTTCATATAAATCTTAGGATTAATCAACCACTTGAGAGATCATCTTTTCCCTTAGTCGAACTTTTCTTGCCTTGTCTCTTATACCCGGTGTGCTTCAGGATGCCCCCCGTCGCAGCAATGCGGAAGGATCAGGATCAGCACCACCACCACCGGACCCAACCCCCACCCAACTTCTCGCGCTTATCATGGAGGAGCGTGAAAATGCCCGGCAAGAGCGCCAAGCTCATCTCGCTGCCTTACAACAACTCGCAGCCGCTTATAACAACAACAACAACAACAACAATGGTGGTAACGGCAATGGCGATGGAAACCAGCGATCTACCTTGGTGATTTTCAGAAGACCAACCCACCCACCTACTCCAAGGGACTTCACCCACTAGAAGCCGATGATTGGCTTCGCACCATCGACAACAATCTGGAAGTTGCTGCTGTGGGAGAATGAGAAAGTGTGTATGCAACCCACTATCTCGCTGGACCTGCAAGAGCTTGGTGGGACTACCAAGACTCTCCAGCCAGCTGGTCATGTTATCAACTGGGCTGAGTTCCAGGAGAAGTTCCGCAAGAAGCACATTCCCTATGGACTCATTGAGAGGAAGAAGGATGAGTTCCGTAAGCTGAGGCAGGGAAGTAGAGATGTGGTCGGTTATCTTGAGGAGTTTACCGACTTATCTCGGTATGCTCCTGATGACACCGACAAAGAAGAGAAGAAGATGGAGCGTTTCATGAGTGGACTTCATGATGAACTGCAGTGTGCTCTGGTTATCCATGACTTCCGTGATCTGGAGTCACTTGTGGACAAAGCCATCCAGCTGGAGACCAAGCGCAAGTCTATGTATGAAGGTCGCAAGAGGAGGATGAATGCTCAGGAAGGTTCGAGCAGCCAGAAACCTCGTATCTTTCAGCAGAACCCCAGGCCTGCCTATCGTCCACCCCAAGTTCCACGCCCCAATTTCCCTAACCGCCCAACAACTTCAACCGCCCCAATGACAATAACCGTCCCAGAGGAAACTTCAACAACTTCAACCCCAATGCCAATGTTGTCTGCTTTGAATGTGGCAACAAAGGTCACTACTCCAGAGAATGCCCCAATCCCAAGAAGCCTGTCCAACGCCCCAATGCACCTGCACCGAACAATGGTCAAGGCCGCAATGGAAATGGTAATGGCAAGAATGCCGCACCCCGCGGGAATGTTGCTGTTGTCAGAGGCCGTCTGCACCACATCAATGCTGAAGAGGCTGAAGAAGCGCCAGATGTTGTGCTGGGTACGTTTCTTGTCAACTCAGTACCTGCAACTGTTCTGTTTGATTCTGGTGCTACCCATTCGTTTATTACCAAAGAGTTTGTTTCTAAGGGAGGTTTAGTCGGGAGTCTTTTACCCAAACCAATGTTGGTACAAACCCCAGGACTGTTAGCCAAAACCAACCAGATGTGTTCCGAAACCCCCATAGAAATTGGAGGAGGAAGGTTTGCAGCCGACCTAATTATCTTAGGAAACCAAGGCATAGATGTTATTCTTGGAATGGATTGGTTAGCCAAGTACCACGGTCGTATTGACTGTGCCCGAAGAGCTGTTTCTCTCACTTCTGATGATGGAGTTGAAGTGGAGTATGCATCTGAGACCAGCCAGACCAGACCCGGATGCCATGAGAGCATAGCTCGACCCGCCCTAGATGAGATCCGTGTTGTTCATCTGTTCAAGGATGTTTTCCCAGAAGAATTGCCTGGTATGCCGCCAGACAGGGATATTGAGTTCATAATTGAGCTTATCCCAGGAACATCCCCCATATCCCAAAAGCCTTATCGGATGAATCCGGAAGAACTGGTTGAGTTGAAGAAGCAGTTGGCTGATATGCTAAGCAAAGGTCTTGTCCGCCCAAGCGCTTCACCATGGGGATCACCCATTATTTTTGTGGACAAGAGAGACGGTACCACACGCCTGTGTGTGGATTATCGCAAGCTGAATGACGTGACCATTAAAAACAAGTACCCTCTTCCCAAGATCGAGGATCTGTTCGATCAAATGAACGGAGCCCGAGTCTTTTCAAAGATCGATCTTCGGACAGGTTACCATCAGTTGAAGATCCGAGAGACAGACATTCCCAAGACCGCCTTCACCACCCGTTACGGTTTGTTTGAATACACCGTCATGTCCTTTGGTGACCAATGCCCCAGCCTATTTCATGAATCTCATGAACAAGATTTTCATGGAGTACCTCGACAAGTTCGTGGTAGTTTTCCTTGATGACATCCTTATTTATTCCAAGACCGAAGAGAGCATGCTGAACACCTGCGTCTAGTTTTGGAGACCCTCCAAGAGCACCAGCTGTATGCCAAACTTAGCAAGTGTGAGTTTTGGCTCAGTGAAGTGGCATTTCTTGGACATATTGTATCCGCTGGAGGAATTTCTGTTGACCCTGAGAAGATACAAGCCATTCTTGACTGGTTATCCCCAACCAATGTTTTTGAAATCCGAAGCTTTCTCGGACTTGCCGGTTATTACCGCAAGTTCGTTGAAGGATTTTCCAGTATAGCCAAACCTCTGACCCAACTGTTGAAGAAGGACAAGAAATTTGAATGGACTCAGAAGTGTGAGGATAGTTTCCAAGAACTGAAGAAGAGACTAACCTCAGCCCCAATCCTGATCATGCCAGACGTCACCCAGAGTTTCGACGTGTATTGCGATGCATCACGCCTCGGACTTGGTTGCGTTCTGATGCAAGAAGGCAAAGTTGTGTCGTATCTGTCCCGGCAGTTGCGACCGCATGAAGAGAATTACCCAACCCATGACTTGGAGTTAGCTGCTGTAGTCTTTGCTCTTAAGAAGTGGCGTCCCTATCTTGCGGGACATCGCTGCGAGGTCTATACAGATCACAAAAGCTTGAAGTATATTTTCACCCAGAAAGATCTGAACCTGCGACAGAGGAGATGGATGGAATTAATCAAGGATTATGATATTGGAATCCATTATCACCCTGGAAAGGCTAATGTAGTTGCCGATGCCCTTAGTCGCAAACCTTGCACCCTGAATGCCCTGATCCAAGCCGAACAGCCAGCCTTGTTCAAAGAGTTCCAAGATTTTGGACTAGAGCTTGTTAGCCATGGTTATCTCGCCAATTTAGAGTTAACCCCAACCCTGATGGATCAAATCAAAGAAGCCCAAAAAGGTCATGAAAGCATAGAGGGAATTAGGAAAAGATTTCCCTCGGCAAAGCACCCGGTTTTACCGAAGATGCTGAGGAGTGCTGAAATTCAATGACCGTATCTGTGTGCCCAATGTCACGGAACTTAAGGAGTTAATCCTGAAGGAGGCCCATGAGACCCCTTATCAATCCACCCCGGCGGAACCAAAATGTACCAAGACCTTCGAGAAAGATTTTGGTGGCATGGAATGAAGCGAGAGATTGGTTCATTCGTAGCCAAGTGTGACATCTGCCAGCGAGTTAAGGCTGAACATCAGCGACCCGCTGGATTGCTTCAACCTTTGAAAATTCCCGAGTGGAAGTGGGATGAGATTGGAATGGATTTTATTACCGGACTTCCAAATCCAACCGAGGCCATGATTCAATCTGGGTCATCGTTGATCGACTGACCAAGGTTGCCCATTTCATCCCTGTCAACACCACCTATCGGGGACATCAGTTGGCCGACTTGTATATTTCCAGAATAGTGAGCCTGCATGGTGTGCCTAAGAAGATTGTATCTGATAGAGGCACGCAATTCACCTCAAGGTTCTGGAAATCCCTTCATGAAGCCCTCGGAACCAAGTTAGCATTTAGCACAGCTTATCATCCCCAGACCGATGGCCAAACTGAGCGAGTGAACCAGATATTGGAGGACATGCTTCGCGCATGTGTTCTATCCTATGGTTCCAAGTGGGAAGATTGCCTTCCGTTTGCAGAATTCTCGTACAACAACAGTTATCAGTCCAGTCTGCAAATGGCCCCTTTTGAAGCCCTTTACGGCAAGAAGTGTCGTACACCCCTGAATTGGTCCGATACCGGAGAAGGCAAATTGTTTGGACCAGATACCCTCCGTGAAGCTGAAGAGCAAGTTCAGCTTATTCGTGAACGCTCAAAACTGCCCAATCCCGTCAGAAGAGTTATGCTGACACCAAGCGCCGTGACCTCACTTTCAGTATCGGAGATCATGTTTATCTCCGAGTGACACCCCTTAAAGGAATGCAGCGTTTCCATGTCAAAGGAAAGTTAGCGCCAAGGTATATTGGACCCTTCAAGGTCTTGCTCGTCGAGGAGAAGTATCCTATCAGCTGGAGTTACCCCAGAGTTAGGAGATTATCATGATGTCTTCCACATTTCCTTGCTCCGGAAGTGTCTTGAAGTTCCTGACCAGCCTGATGTTTTCAAAAACATCGACCACCTCTCCATCGACCTGAACCAAGACCTGACTATCGTGAGAGACCCTCAAAATTCTCGAAGAAGATGTTCGTGTTACCCGAAGACGTGCGATCAAGTTTTACAAAGTCCAGTGGACTAACCACTCTGAAGAAGAAGCAACTTGGGAACGCGAAGATTATCTTAGAAGCGAATTCCCAGACCTCCTTAAAACCTAAGCCTAGCAAATCTCGGGACGAGATTTATTTTAAGGGGGGAAGGATTGTAACATCCCAAAATTATTATCAGGATTATATTCCAAAAATGAGAGCCAACAAAAACTTTTGTTGTTTATTGTATGTTAATTGCTTTTGTTACTTGAGATGTTGTTCTTGCTGTTTGTGTGAGTGTTTGCTCTAGTGAACACTAGTAAGAAAGAAAGAAAACAAAAATAAAATCAAAGCAAGAAAAATAAAAGTGACAAGTTGTCACATGAAAATCTCAAGTGACAAACTCAATTATTTCAAACCAAAGTCAGTGGAGTTGTAATGTAAACACTCCCCATTTTGTTCCTACCACTTTCCCCTCTCAAATATTATTTTTGAACTAGTTTTAAAATTCTAAAATAAAAACAAATTGAAATAAATTAAAATAACATAAACAAAGTACTATAAAAGAAAATGTTTCAAAACATTTTATTATTTTATGCCAATTTTTGTGGAGCTTCTGTACATTATGGGAAGGCCCCACAAATTTTTGCAAATTTTTCTAAAATGTTTAAATACCCTAATTAAATCCTAGAAAACCTTCTGGATTTAACAGAAGGACTAAAACAGAAATAAAAAAAGAGGCAGAGAGGAGGCAGGGGGTTTTCTGCAAAAACGTCATCCCCTACCTCTCTCCCTCGCCCCGACGTGCCGCCGTGTCGCCACCACCGTCGTCGCCGTTTCCGAGCCGCCCAGGCCCCCCCTGCGCGCGCGCCCGGTGCCTCTGCTGTCTCTGCGTGCAGGAGAGAAAACTCGAGCCCCTCCCCGCGCCATTACGCCGCCCTCTGCCCCGATGCCTCGCCGTGGCATCCGCGGCGTCGCTGGCCAAATTGGCCCAGCCCTCTGCGCCTCGACACGCACAGCTCCTCTAGACGCTTCTAGAACGTGTCCGGACCCCGTTAAGCACCAAGCCGCCACGAGCCTCTGCACCCTCGCCGCGTAGCCGAGGAATTGGTCGCCGTAGACGCGCCATGGCCGCCGCCGTGGACCTCGACCACCATGGACCGCCCCGAGCCTATAAAGCCACCCCGAGACCTCACTGAAACTCCACACCCCTCCCTCGATCTCTCCCTCGCTCCAATTCGGTCTGTGCACCGCCAGAGGGCCGTGCACTGCCGCACCCGTCGCCGCCGTCAAGGTCGATCATCGCCGCAACACCACACCCTCCCATTCTTCCCTCTCTGGCCTGCACTAGCTTCTCTCTGCTTCACCGCACTCACCGCACCCTTTTTCCCTCTGGATTGTGTCCAGATTCGCCGTGGGATCATCGCCGGAGCTCGTGCCCGTGGCCGTGGAAGTTGCAGACCACGCCGTCACCGCTACACTCCGTCCCAGCAAGCACAACTCGCGCTACAACCTTACCCGAGCCTCCGCCGTCGATTCACGTCATCGCCGCCGTCTGCCGTGCCCTCTAGGTGAGTTTTCCGTCCACCTCGCCGTCGCCGGAGCTTCGGCGCCACCCGTTTTAGGTCACCGGAGTTCGTCGACGACGTGGGCTAACGTGAGCCGTTGGATCCTAATCCAACGATTGCGTACCGCTTCGGTTAAGTGAAAGAGAGAGAGAGACTGACGGGCGGTCCCCGCTCGTCAGGATTTTATTATTTCCAACCACGCACTGTGTCGCTGACGTGTAGGCCCCACTAGTCAGCCTTTTCAACATTATCCAGAGGGGGAATTTTCGAATTTCAAACTTCTCTGAATAATCAGTACTGGATCCAACTTTGAAATTCAATATCTCGAGATTTAGGAATCCAAATAAATCAAACTCAACTGTTCTGGAAAGCTTATGAAATTGTTTAACCAACACAATTGGTCTCATGTCATTTAATTAAATGAGTAAAAAGTATTATTGAAAATGCTACAGAAGGTTTAAATTCTAAACTTGTTTGTTTCTGATGCTCTGTTAGTCCAAATAATTCCAAACCAATTTTTCTAGCTTAGTACTGCCTTGTGTTAGCTCCCCTAATTTTGGTAGAATTAATTAAGTAGTATGAATTGATGACTTTAAGATAAACCCTTCTGGACTAAAACAGACAAATATGTTTATTGGTTGATCCAAATGAGTTAGGACCAATTTTGTTAGCTCACATATAGCCATGTTTAGTTACCCCTAAAAGGGTTTAATTTTTGGAACAATAGAATTTAAATGGTAGCTAAAACTTGATTATTAAGCTACTGGATTCAATCCAATGTGTAGGGAGTTTGGTAACTCCAAATGATCCAATTCAAATTGGGTTGTATTCTACACATCAGTGGCTTTCCATAGAATTTTAGTTTGTATTTTTGTGACCAACAGAACTCAAGTTGTGGAATTAAACATGAATAACTAGTTCTGCCATAATTTAGAAGTAATTAAAAAGTGTTTAATTCAATTTTGTTTGAAAATCAAATTGTGTGGTTTGATGTGTGCAGTAGCTAATTGTGATGTTGATGATGGTTATGTTGAGATGATTGCTTGTATAGCTTAGTGATTGTTTGCATTGTTTGATTATTAATTAGACGAGATCGTTGTCGGATATATCGAGGAAGGAGAGTTTGCTGAAGTTGAAGAACAAGAGCAAGATCACTTTGCCAAGCAAGGCAAGCTATTCTCTGAGCTTGCACTACCAACATATGCATCTACTTTCATAACATGTTTTACTCTCAAAGCAAGATTTATAAAACTCATTTCAAAAGTATATGGATATTATTTTGCCACCCTATGTAGTAGTTTATATAAAACTTTAGGATGGGAAAACAATGTTGTTTATTCAAAACTCCTTTGAAATGTCTTGTGAGTTTATGGAATGCCGAGATGTCGGTGTTGTGTTGGAAAAGTGGAAAAGTGGTGATGTTTATGAAAAATGCACAGTGTGTCCTTGTACTTACGTCAACCATCCAATACCCTGTGCGACCACCTCCACCACATATGGAAAAGGGCGTAGTCATATAATTTGCTCATATTAGTATGGGACTCCTCAACAACGAGGATGACCTCGTTCCATGAGGGGATGGTCATGGCGACCTACCCCTGACCTGGGTCCTGGCATCTGAGAATGGGGGATTGAAGGGTTCGCTCGCCGGGCAGAACTACGAGTCCTCACACTTAGGTTTCCCGACGGGGAATCTGGACTGGGTGTTGATGGAAAGGAGATAATTTCGTAGCGGTAGGATCCTATACTAGCATGAGCAAAGGACAGGCTATGGTCGGCGGCTTACTTCGCATACACCTGTATGGCGAGACGTGGCGGACACGATGAGCTGCCGGATGGATGTGGGATAAAAGCGTGCTACCTCTGCAGAGGGTTAAAACTATTCGAATAGCCGAGTCCTCGGATATGGACAGCTGGGAGACCCTACTTTGACCATGTGCAAGTTTTTGGAAAAGCTTTAAGTTTAAAAGAAATTGAAATGGTGATGGGGTTACACAGCTATACCAAATGAAGTGGTAGGAGTTGTGGGAATAAATGGACTATGGTGAGCCATGGTCATGAAAAGGAGGAGTTTTTGAGAAACAAAATGAGATGGTGACTTCTTTCAAAGATGGTTATAAAACTCTTCTTACCTTTTTCAATAAAGATATAGAGATGTTTTAAAACAAATAAGAGTGCATACTCATGTTGGGGTAGTTTGCGAGTACATTCAAATGTACTCATATTGGTTTCGTCCCTGGCTATTGTCCTAGCCAGACTACGAGGAGGAGCACTACGCCGAGCAGGAATATGGCGACTTCTACGCCAACTAAGGATCTCCACAAGTCAGCTGCCTGTCGGGTTGTCATCATTAGAATCTGATGTCTACTACGCCGTAGCTTCCGCTGATATATCTGGTTTGGCCCATGAAGGCACCTATGTAAGAACTTGGTCTAAATGACCATTTATGTAAGACTTTTTATTCAGTACTGTAATGGATGTAAACTTTGGTATCCAATTCGGATTATGTGCAACGACAGATTGATCACGGGATCGTTGTGTTAAGCATAATCGGGTATTTCGGACAGCTAGTCCGGGGTCCCCACATGAAACCAGTGCGTCAACCGACGCGGCGGCTCTCAGATGACCGAAGAAAGGTGGTACTCGAAGAACTGGCGAAGTTACTGGCTGCAGGCTTCATCATGGAAGTGCTGCATCCGGACTGGATATCTAATCCAGTCCTCGTGGAGAAAAAGAAGGACGAACCGGCGGTAGTCAAGGTGTGGCGCATGTGCATTGACTTCACCAACCTGAACAAGGCGTGCCCGAAGGATCCCTTTCCTTTACCTCGGATTGATCAAGTGATCGATTCTACGGCTGGATGTGAGCTGTTGTCTTTTATTGATGCATATTCTGGTTTTCACCAGATCCCACTGAACACTGATGATCAAATAAAGACTGCCTTTATTACCCCGTACGGGGCGTATTGCTATCGTGTCATGTGTTTCGGTTTGAGAAATGCCGGGGCAACTTATCAAAGGTGTATGCAGAAGTGCTTACATTCTCAAATGGGCAAGAATGTGCAAGTGTATGTCGATGACATTGTTATCAAAACTAAAAAGAAGCATACTCTCATCGAAGACCTCGAAGAGACATTTGCAAATTTAAGAAAGTATCGGTTGAAACTTAACCCGGACAAGTGCACCTTTGGTGTCCCGGCTGGAAAATTGCTCGGTTTCCTCGTATCGAGCCGAGGTATAGAAGTTAACCCGGCTAAGATCCGAGCTATCGAAAGAATGAAGTTGCCGAACTGTTTAAAAGATGTGCAGAAGTTCACGGGATGCCTTGCATCTTTAAGTCGGTTTGTAAGTCGGCTAGGAGAAAAAGCCTTACCATTGTATCAACTTATGAAGAAAAGTACCAGTTTCACTTGGACCCCGCAGGCGGACGCGGCGTTCAATGAGCTGAAGAAGATGTTGTCCACTGCTCCGGTGTTGGCATCCCCTTTGCAGAATGAACCGATGTTGATATACATTGCGGCTACAAACCGGGTCGTAAGTGTTGCAGTGGTGGTGGAGCGAGACGAAGGAGGCAAATCGGTGCAGAGACCAATCTACTACCTGAGCGAGGTGATATCCACGTCGAAGCAAAACTACCCCCACTACCAGAAGATGACGTACGGAGTATACCTGGCGGTTAAGAAACTGAAGCATTACTTCCAAGAGCATCCCATGACGGTGGTATGTGATGCTCCAATCTCGGAGATCATCGGATGCAAGGACGCAACTGGGCGAGTTGCCAAATGGGCGATCGAGGTATCTCCATACACTCCGCATTATGAAAGGCGAGATGCAATCAAGTCGCAGGCGCTGCCGGACTTTTTATGCGATTGGGCCGAGATGCAATATGAGCCGCCCTTGCCGGACTATAATTATTGGAAGATGCACTTTGATGGGTCCAAGACCAAGGTCGGATTAGGTGCCGGCATAGTCCTAACCTCGCCGAAGCAAGACCAGTTGAAGTATGTGCTGCAAATCCATTTCTCGGCGTCGAACAACGTGGCGGAGTATGAGGCCCTGATCCATGGGCTCAAGGTGGCAAAGGAGATAGGTGTCCGGCGTATAGAATGCTTCGGCGATTCAGCTTTGGTGGTGCATCAATCCACCGGCACTTGGGATGCATTGGATGCGAACATGGAGTTGTATCGGTTTCATGTGCAAAAGGTGTCTGGTTTTTCGAAGGATGTGAGTACAAGCACATACCTCGGGGGAGAATGAAGCCGCCGACGTATTGTCTAAGCTCGGTTCATCCAAAGAACCGGTGCCACCGGGGATAGCACTGAATCATTTGAGACTCCTTCAATCAAGCCTTCTCCTGATTCCGAGTCAATTTTCTTACCACCAAATCGGAGCCTGAGCCTATGGAGGTAGACGTCGGATGCGTTTGGCCGAATCGGGGACTGCTTCGCAGTACCGGGACTGATGGAGCTTTTCCCATGGACGTGGATGGTGGGAGCTTCGGATCTGGCCCGGGGACTTCGCACCAACACTCGGGGACTGGCCGAGCAATGGTAAAGGCAATCATGGCGGAGATCATGGCGGCCGAACCAATGGAGATAGATGAGAGCCTTTTTCCTCTACATCCAGTGCCGGAATGGGCGGAGCAGATAATGAACTTCATAACTGACGGAAGTTTGCCAAGTGATACAACCGAGGCAAGGAGAATCCAGAGGAGAGCTAAGGGATACACCATCATCAACAAGGAGCTATACAAGAGAAGTGTGACCGAGGTGTTGCAGAGGTGTGTCGAACCAGCTGAAGGCAAGGAGATGCTTTTAGAAATCCACCAAGGAGAATGTGGACATCATTGCAGCACAAGAGCTCTGGTGGCCAAGGTGTTCCGGCAGGGTTCTATTGGCCCACCGCCAATGCCGATGCAGAAGATATAGTTCGGAAATGTGAAGGGTGCCAAAGGTTCGCCAAGCAGCAGCACATGCCAGCTTCGGCGCTCAAGACCATTCCTATCACGTGGCCCTTTGCAGTTTGGTGTCTGGACATGGTGGGAGAATTCAAGCCAGCCCGAGGCAATATGACTCACATACTGGTGATGGTGGACAAATTCACTAAGTGGATCGAGGTGAAGCCAATCCGAAAGTGGATGGCATACGGCAGTGACCTTTTTGAAGGAAATAATCCTGAGATATGGATATCCTCATAGTATCATTACAGACAACGGCACGAACTTTGCTGTCGGAGAGTTTGCTCGGTTCTGCATGAGTAAGGGAATTCGACTTGATGTAGCCTCGGTGGCTCACCCACAGGCTAATGGGCAAGTAGAAAGGTCAAATGCATTGGTATTGGCCGGAATCAAAGCTCGGCTAGTAGAACCACTGTTGAAAACACCGGGGTGTTGGATCGATGAGATACCAGCAGTTCTGTGGGGTTTAAGGACCACACCGAACAGATCAACAGGCTATACGCCATTCTTCATGGTCTATGGGGCCGAGGCAATGCTGCCAACCGACATTGAATATGATGCGCCCAGAGTGGCAATGTACACAGAAGCCGAGGCTAAAGAAGCTCGGGAAGATGCTGTAGATCTGCTTGAGGAAGCAAGAGAATTGGCCTTATCTCGGTCAGCAATATATCAGCAGGGTCTCCGACGCTATCAAAGCCGGCATGTAAAACCCCGAAAGTTTAATGAAGGAGATCTAGTGCTGAGGCTTGTTCAGCGCAGCAAAGGTCGGCACAAGTTGTCACCTCCATGGGAGGGACCATACATTGTGAGCCGAGCTTTGCACAATGATTCGTACTATCTTATAGATGCACAGGAGCCAAGGAGATGGGCTGGATAGACCCGATGCGGAGCTTCAGCGTCCATGGAATGTAGCTCTACTCCGACCCTTCTACTGTTGAAGGAAGTAATGTATGTACCTCGGCTGATCTTTAATAAAAACTCGGCACCTGAAAATGAGCTCGGGGACTGCCTCGCTATTATGCATGCTTGTTTTTGTTTGTACTTCTTTTTCGTTCGTATGCCGACTATTTTGAACCTCGTCTCAAACTTCAAGTACTGTATGCTGTGTAACTAATCTTGTGACTCGACTGACGAACGCCAGCATGGCAGTCAAGAGCAAAGACGAAAGAACATGGGAAACATGAAAATGAACTCGGGGACTCGGTCCAAAAAGACAGTCGGCATATGTCGTTTACTAACCCCTGTTTTTACTTCTTTTTATGTCGGATGACTTTGAACTATACCTCGGAATTTACTAAGTACTGTATGCTATGAACAACAATCTTGTGACTCGACTGTCGAACGCCAGAATGGCAGACAAGAGCAGAGACTGCCAACTATAGTAAACACGAAAGTGAACTCGGGCACTTGTTCAAAAGGATTCGATATAAAGCTAGAAAAGCATGGTTCGATGAGCATAATAGTAATAGAGGTAGCAAAGGAACTACTTAAGTTTGATTACATCTGCGTCCCGGCATACCGGGGATTTAATGAAGTTTTTGGCCAAGCATAAGTTCAGGTCGAGGCGTCAGGAATTACGTCGGCAGCAGCCGATGCAGCAGGGATTTCGTCCGGAGCCGAGGTAGCCTGGGAAGTGCTGGCAACGTCGGCAGTAACCTCGGCATCAGGTTGGGGAGCCTCGGTTTCTGCTTCGCGTCGTCACCTTGCTCGGCCTCGACGTCGGATTCTGTTTCGTATTCCTCGTCTTCTGGCGCGTAATCCTCGGCGTCGGAGTAGGTGTCTCCTTCGCTCAAGTTCTTGTGTTGGCATATCCAGCAAAGTAGTTGGCCATCTTTTGGCGGCGCGCGACGAGGATCGGGTCGGACGACCAAGGTGAGCCTCGCCGGAGAGTGTTCATCTTCTCGAGGTCGATCTTCTCGCACCAAGTCATGATAAACCTGAGAGCGGCATCAGCTCCAGCGCGAGCTGAAGATGAGCGCCACTCTCGCAATCTTCTTTCGGTGTCACGAAGCTGGGCGGCGAGCTCGGGCGTAGATTTGGGAGCGTCGGCAAGAGGCCATAAGGCTCGGAAAGCAGACACACCTGCATCGAGAAGTTCCGACCCAATGGTTTTCAATGGATGGATCCGAGACTTGATGGCCACGATGTGGTCCTCAACGGTCCAGACGGGGTTCGTTTCGTTCCGCATCTCCCTGTGACGAGCAGTGATATTGCGGGCCGAGACTTGGGTGTAGGTGAAATGCTCTGCAGAAGGATAGCCTGTTAATAATGAAAGAGATAGTTCGGCAAAGAGCCAGTATTGTTGAGGACAAAGCAAAGCTAAGGGGGGCAAGAAGCTTACTGTCCATTTCTTGGTTGATGTGTTGCAGCGTCGGGAGGAACTGGTTAACCGAAGCTTGAAGGGCTTCATAAGCCTCGGTGGCCGAGGTGGCGCGGGTCTCGGCTAACTGGAGCGCTTCCTGGTGATCCTTGGCGGCATCCTCCCGAGTTTCTTCTCTGTTTCGACAACACTGGCCTTTTCCGCCTGCAGCTGCTCTTTTTCAGACGTCCGCAGCTCAGTGATGCGCTTCAGTTCCTTTACCAGCCGAGATACTCGGCTTTCTCTTGCGCTAGCTGGTCATCCGAAGTTTTCTTCGCTGCAAGTGCGGCCTTGTGCGCATCATGGAGGTTCTTGTGTGCGAACAAGAGAGAGTGGAAGATCCGTACGGATGTTCATAGTATTCTGCAAGGAAGAAAAATATAGCTCGGTTAGAAAGGTTATACCTCGACAAGAGTCTCGGGGACTCGGAGTCAAATCATTGGGAAAATGTTGCCGGGGTATGCCTCGACATGAGTCTCGGGGACTCGTACCCGAGGTGCATGCTAAAGTGAGATAAAATGGATTGGATACGTCGGATGAAAATGGAAAGTTGAGATTCAAGCCAAACAATTTTAACTCCGACGGAGCGTCAATAGTTTACCTCGAATCTCGGGGACTGGGGATGGTGGATATTAGATGAGATACTGCATGAAAGTAAAGAGAATAGGACTTACGTCGATGGTTTGAGCAGCACGCAGGGCAGCAGTTTGTAGATCATATACGCTTCGGATGCAGGCGCTGTTTCCCGCGGGATGCTCAGCCACCGGAGCAGCTAAGGAGGCCGAGGAGACCTCGTCTGCAGAATTCCAGTCTGCATTGTAATGTTCCAAGGAGCCGAGGCTCTGGCCACTATCAGTGCGCAGAGGAGGAAATCCCCACGGTCCGCCCTGCTCGATGCCCCTAACCGAGGCCTCCACGGCCAAAGCAGCCTCGGAACTTGAAGCAGGCCGGTTCTCCAATATGAGAGATGCCCTCCGAGCATATTCTTCGGCCGGAGGGGCAGTCTCATCAATGGGTGCGGCGAATGGAGGAATTCGGCGTGTCACCGGGGGAGGAGACCTCGGTTGGATCCTTGAAGGAGAAGAGATAGTCAGGGTGCCAGACCCAGATGTTGGTTTGGGGGTGACCTTGGCCTTCACCGTCTCTTTCTCTTTCTCCTTGCCCTTCTCCAACGGCAAGGTGGTTTGGCGGAGTGGTTTTTGGGGCTGTTGCTTGGGCTGTTGCTTGGCTGTTGCTTCTGCTGATGCTTCTGCTGTTGCTGCTGTTGGTTGCGGGCAGTCTGGCTTCGGGGGGAGAGTCGAGGCTCCGGCAAGGTGGTAGCCGAGTCCTGGCGCGATTGGTCTCCGCATCCGTTTGAGGACGCGGAGAAGTCTGACCTCGGGTGGGGGCAGATTTCCCCAAGGCCGGGCCAGACCTCGGTGGAGGAGATCCGGGGCGAGAGTTCGTCGGGGAGGTCGTGGCTTCAGAGGCACCAACGGGTGCAGTCATGGAGGATACCTCCTGATCCACGTCTATGGGGGCACTGCAACGAAAAGAAGATGGTCAAGTGTTAATACCGAGATAATATGTTTAAGCAACAAACATTGTTGGCTATAGAAGCAAAGCATTACCCATCCGAGGTAGGAAACCTCTTGCCCCCCGGGCATGAGGAGGATGTCCGGACTTCTTCAGCCGGCGTCTCTTGACCGGAGCCTCAGTGGGTCCGGAGGCTCCAGTGGCGGATGGTTCGGCGGCCGGAGTTGCGGCACCAGCGCGTTTCCGGCTGGTTGCTGGAGTAAAGTTCGGAAGGTGAGGAAGGCAGGAGAGAGGTACCGCGTTTATTGGTTCCACGACGAGGAACCCCTCCTCGTCATCCGAAATCTCTTGAACTGAAGCTTGTGCTTGAGGCTTACCCGCGGTGGTGATGCGGGCCGAGGCAATGGGCATAAAATCCTCGTCGTCAGGGTCCACGTTGGATGGTGGGTCCTCGACAGGGAGATCCTCGCCGAAGTGGTCCGCAGGATGGACTCCATCCTCGGCGGTCTGGCGGGCGAACAGCTGTATGGCAGACATATGAAAAGGAGTTAGGAAGAAAATTATCAAGATGAACGTCGGTAGCAAGACCTCGGTGGTAAAGGAGTATCGAAGAAAACGTCGGAATAGCGTACCTGTTTCGCTGGCTTGGTCCTGTAGTGGGGCTCCCTTCCCCATGTCCAAGCATCAGAGATCTTGGACTTGGTGATAGCTCGGACTCGCCGAGCTACCGCGGCATTGTCCAGTGCAATGTGCGTATGTCGGGTGGGGTCATAAAGACCGCTCATATGGCAGATCTTGTGAGACCTCGCCTGGAGAGGGGAGACCCTGCGCTTCACGAATGTGCAGGCCAGGTCGTCAGCCGTCAGGACTTTCCCGTCGTTCTCGGGGTCCTCCGGGTCCTGCCATTTCGCAATATACCCATGGATGGACTTGAGTTCGCCGGTGTGAGGGGGAGTAGTCCCAGTTGAGCTGTTCTGTAGGAGGGCTGAGGTTAAACGCCGGCAGGTTGAGGAAGTCCTCTTCGCCGGAGTTCTTCACGTAAAACCACGTCCGGAGCCACTTGCGAACGGTGTCCGGAGTAGTGATACGTGGGAAGATGGAGTTTCGGCGAGGAGCTATGGTGGCTGCTCCGCAGGCGGTTAGTAGCTTGGGCAGATCCTTGTTTTTTGGAGCCGGGATCACTTGCCGCTTAAGTTGGAAGTAGCGAGAAAAGAGGTCTACCGTGGCTTTGAGGCCGAGGTATCCCTCAGAGAAGGAGACGATGCAGGAGAGAGTAGTGATGGCGTTGGCGGGGAGATGATGAACCTGGAGCCCGAACTTGTCCAGGAAGCTCCGGAAGAAATCACTGACGGGCAGTCCGAAGCCGCGCTGGAAGTGCGCGACGAAGACCACCCGTTCCCCTGCCTGACTTGTGGCTCGAGTTCGCCCTCGGGTAGGCGGCACTCTACCTCGGCGGGAATCCGCCGAGTGTCCCTGAGCCATTGGATCTCGTCCGGGTGACATCCGAACCCTCCCAGCCGGCGCGCTCGCCGACCTCTAGTTCGAGGTCATGAACCTCGGTTTGTTCCGAAGTCTCAGGCGGAGACATCTCGGCAGAGTCAATCTGCAGAGAATGTGCAAAAATTCAGTAAAGGAAAAAGGGAATCTGGAATCTAGTACAAAATTTGGCTAACTCAGGAGGAGTTTGGTGGCTATCTTATGTGCATAGAGGCAGATCCATGCTATGGGAGTAGCTATCCGAGGCAAGAAACTACTTTCTACCCAAAGGAGTATACAAGAAAGATCTACCGGAGGAGATAAATGAAGTTTTAATCAAGAATATATGAAGAACCAAAACGCGAAGAGGGAGAAACCAAGAGCAATGCTAAGAATAACAAGAAAAGAGGTGTGTACCGTGAAGATGAAATGCTCAAGGGCGGCGCGTTCGCAACGGCGACGAAGGAGCTGCTCGTCGGCGGCGGCGGGAACGCGTTTCTTCTCGACTGGAAGCGGCGGCGCTGGTTGCGATGGAGGCGAAACGGCAAGTGGATGAGGAAGAAGAGGGATGCACTGCCCTGGGCCCGTATTTATAACCGCGGGCGGTAACTGCGCACTACCGCGCGGTTATCGGAGCGGCGAGTGGGATCGTTTGTGCACAATGGCACACGTGGCACGAAGATAGCGGTGGGCGAGCAGGCCACAGGATCGGTTGCAGGAGGCAAACCGTCGGGCGGTGCGGTTACTGGAGCGCGAAGCGGCGCAAGCGGGGAATCTCCGCTGACGTGGGCCGCGTGGTGGAAAGCACTCGAGTGCTTTGACTGTCGTGGACCAGGAAGTGACGGATGGGACACGTGAACAGTGTTCTCTGACCGAAGTCAGTAAGGATGCAGGAATCGAGGGGTTGACGTCCGAGATCTCGGCGGATACTTCGGAAAAGCAGTATGGCCCGGGAACAGACCGATGGATTTTCCGGGGTATTGGTTCGGTGACCTGCAAAACATTGTAGCGCATGTGGTTTCGGGTTGAACCTGATGCGGCCTTTCATCCGAGGAGGAAAAATGCTATATTGTTGAATGTCATGATTGTATTGAAATATCTCCTTTTGATAAATTTGAAGTAACAAGCTCCTTGACTCAGAAAAGGAAATTGCATAAAGTAAAAATGTGCTCCCTAATGTTATATATGATAATGCTCTTGATGATGGTCCTATATTGGCTAATGATATTTATTATACTATTATTGTCAAAAGTGGGTTTGATAACCCCACTGTTTTAGTGTCGGAGGGTTACCCCCGGGTAGGATAAAGATGAAGTAAAGACATGTAAGGTTAGGGCAGTAAGCTGTCCGAGGTAACGATTGAGCAAGGACGCAGGAGGCGTCACCCGACGTAAGGTGTACGTCTGGGGTAAATTCTACGAGGTATATCCTCCGAGGTATCAACCTCGGGGCAGTCAGCTAGCTACCACAGGAATAAGGTATTCTCTACCGAGGTATAGGATCAGGAGTGTTATCCGAGGTTGGCAAGCAAGGATCAAGGCATGTCAGAGGGGTCACGGGCGCCGCAGAGCTCGTAGCCCGAAGCTTCAGAGGACAGCGAGGTCCGTCCACGGGTTTCCCGGAAGCTCGGGGCCTAGGAGCTGACTTGGCTATTTCGGGAAAGGTCTACAGGCTAGACCTCGGCAGGCTACTGAAGTATGACCGGAAGAGGAAAGCTAGGCCTGTCCGGCCTGTCAGTCCGGCCGTTGAGCTGGCAGGAGGCAGAGGCTTGTCTTCTACCTTTTGGCCATGCCATTGTTAGTTGGAGGCAGGGGTAAAACTGTACTTCGGCCTATGTATATATGCAGCATCTCTACCTCCAGGGAGGAGGACGGCAAAAACCCTAGCTCATTTCCCCCTTCATAGTTTCATCTTCTATCTCGAGCTCTCACTTTGGTAGCATCATACAGCTCGCGGAGCACCTTGTACCTGAGAACGACACTGATATATTAAGAGAGGCAAGGCAGGAGTAGGGGTTTTACTTCCTCACGAAGGCCCCGAACCTGGGTACATCGTGGTGTCTTTTGTGTTCTTGGTTTTCTTGGTTTCTTGTTCATGTTCTTGTGGTTTCTTGCAAGTTCTTGCTTGTGCACGTCTTGAGTGCATAAACCCTCCCCGGATTCCCCCAACGACCATTCGGCCCCAACTAAGCCATACCCATGGCATCTGCCGTGATCCCACCACGACATTTAGAGCTTAATAAAAATTATGTGTTTGTAGATCATGAAAAGCATGCTTTATGTGATAGTTATATTGTTGAGTTTGTTCATGATGCTACTGAAAGTTATTATGAGAGAGGAAAATATGGTTGTAAAAGTTTTCAAGTCACTAAAACACCTCTCTTTATGTTGAAAGTTTTGAAGCTATATTTGTTTCATCTTTCTATGCTAGTTGCTTTATGCTTCAATAATTTATTTTGTTACAAGATTCCTTTGCATAGGAAGTGGGTTAGATTTAAATGTGTTTGATATTTGCCTCTTGATGCTCTCTTTTGTTTTTCAACTCTTATTCTTATGAGAGCATCATTAAAATCTTCTAGCCTAGCTAAAAGGCATTAAAAGAAAGCGCTTTTGGGAGGCAACCCATTATCTTTTATTTTCAGTATTAGTCAAGGATGCTTGTTTACCTCTGTAGCAACTCCTTTGTATCTTTTATTTGCTGTTTTGTTGTGCCAAGGAGAGTTACTAATGCAAAGTTGGTATTTATTTTCGGGACTGCATTGGACAGATTGCTGTTCGTCACCGTTTAATTCAGTAGAAAATCAGAAAAAATCGAAAAATGCTGAAACTTTTTGTGCATGTTCCTGATGATGTTACGCAACTTTCATTATTTCAAAAGTTCTTCATCTGAGCATCGTAAGTGCCTCGAAAAAATTCGTCATTACAGACTGTTCTGGTTTGACAGATTCTGTCTTTTATTTTGCATTCTCTCTTTTACAAGTTTTTAAGTGGTTTCTTTTCGTGTAAAAGTGCCCACTTGAGCCTAGTAACAGTGGCTAATGTTTAAAATAGTTGGCTTGTGAGTTTTGTCTTTGCTAGAACTTTGAAGTATTATCTTTTAGTGCACTAACCTGCTAATGAAAAAGCTGTTAAGTTTTGGTGTGAAGGAAGTTTTCAAGTGTTGATAGAGGAGAATGATACTACATGATCAAGAAGAGTGAAGAGCTTAAGCTTGGGGAGGCTTACCTCCCCAGCATATTTCAAGAAGACTCAAGCATCTAAGCTTGGGGATGCCCAAGGCATCCCCTTCTTCATCTACAAATTATCAGGTCATCTCTAATGGTGCTATATTTTTATTGCTTCATACTAGTGTACTCTTCCTTGGAGCGTCAGTGTGTTTTTGTTTTCAGTTTGTTTTGTTTTGTTTGCTGTGCTATACTTGTTGGATCCTAGCATTCATGTTTGGGAGAGAGACACGCTCCACTTTTTCATTAGAATACTCTTGTGCTTCACTTATACTTGTTGAGTATTCCTGTCTAGTTGCTGTTATTGCTGTTAGCTCTCAGTTTTTCATGTATCTCTTGTTAGAGCTTTCAGTTTCTTTTGAAGAAAGTACTCTCTTGCTTCACTTATATCTGTTTGGAGAGTTGTCAAATAAGTTGATTGGTGTTTGGTTGGACCAGAAAAATGCTATGCATGTGGTAGTGGTATAAAATGCTTACATGAATCTTTTTAGATCGTTGTCTTGAGTAATTTGATGCTTGCCAATTGTTTTGAGCTGTCAAGTAATTAATGTTTAAGCTTGTGCATCATGTAAGTAATGGCTATTAATGAAGAACTACTATAAGGATTTTCTGCTATAATAATCTGTTGCATAATTGGAAGTCCATAGTAGTCTAGATAATTTTTGGATGAAGGCTATGTGTTAACAAGGAAGACAGTGGGAGTCTATGGTTCGTCAAACCTTGTGTTTTATGTACACTCTTGCTATTCCAGTTGATAATGATGTTTGCTTATAATAACCTTGCTAGCCTAAACTCTGTACTAAGAGGGAATGCTTCTTGTACATCCAAAACCTTGAGCCAAATCCATGCCACCTGTGTCCACCATACCTACCTATTATGTGGTGTTTTCACCATTCCAAGTAAATTTCTTCATGTGCTATCTACTAACTACTCAAAACTGTTACATTTCCTTTTTGTGTCACTACTTGAAAAGCTCATAAGGACGTAGTAGTGAGATTTGTCATCTTCCATGCTAATTAATTTACAAGGATTGGCAGCTTCATCTGCTTCTCCACCTTTTATTTTGCATTAAAGAGCTGGTTAGTCCACCCTATAAATAAATAAATAAATAGACACTCCTCCATGGTGAATGTTGGTGGGCACCCGAGGATTCGGTTAGCCATGGTTTGTGGAAAGTAAATGGTTGGGAGGAGTGTCACCAATAAGTGCTTGTTACAAGTGCAGTCCTAAAAACTCTCGGAACCGCTCTAAAAGTTAGTTAGCCATGGAAGATGACAAGTACCTGCTATTTGATTTGTTGACACCTGTATACACCATTACCTTACAAAACAATATTTTATGCTCTCTATATGCCTTCGGGAACTACAGCTCTAGCACATGATGTTAATCCCTGCTTCCCTCTGCGAAGGGCCTTTCTTTTACTTTTATGTTGAGTCAGTTTTCCCACTTCTTTCTGTCTACTTAAGCAAACATCATTGTCAACTCCAGTATAACAGTTTTTACATAACTTTGTGTTTGGTTGATCATATTCTTTGCATTGACATTATCTATATGATATACATGTTGAAAGTTGAAGCAAAAGCTGAAGCTATTATCTTCCTTTGTGTTGATACAAACACTTTCATGTTGAAATTATTGCTGCTGTGAACTAACTATTATGTTAGACTATTATATCTCTAAATGTTTTATAGTATTATTCATGAAAGTTTGCACTTGTGTGATCACTTATGTTTACTCTTTATTTACTTGCTTGCAAACTATAGACCATTGGCTTGGATCACTTCATTCAGATCATGTGCATTACATTGTTATTTGATCAAAGATTGTGTTGGTAGCATGTCACTTCAAAAATTATCTGTTTTTATCGTTTACCTACTCGAGGACGAGCAGGAACTAAGCTTGGGGATGCTTGATACGTCTCAAACGTATCTATAATTTTTGATGTTCCATGCTGTTATTATATCAATTGCTACATGTTTTGGTACACTTTATATCATTTTTATGCATTTTCTGGGACTAACCTATTAACAAGATGCCACAGTGCCAGTTCCCTGTTTTCTGCTGTTTTTGGTTTCAGAAAATCTATTAAGGAAATATTCTCGGAATTGGACGAAACAAAAGACATCGTCAATAATATCACGAGGAGATCACGGAGTCCAAAGGGGAGTCGGAGCAGACCCACCAGGGGGCCACGCCACACTAGGGCGCGGCCCAGGGTGGGCCCGCGCCCCCCTATGGCGTGGTGGCCCCCCTCGGCCACCGACGCCGCCTCTTCGCCTATATATTCTCCGCGACGCGAAAACCCTATTACGGTCGATCATATTCCACGAAAAGTTCCGTCGCGGCCGTCATCGTCAATCTCAGATCGGAGGAGTTCTGAAGCTCTTCCCGGCACCCTGCCGGAGGGGAGATCATCACCGGAGGGCTCTACATCACCATGCCTGCCTCCGGAGTGATGCGTGAGTAGTCCACCCCTGGACTACGGGTCCATAGCAGTAGCTAGATGGTTGTCTCTCTACCTTGTGCCTCCATGTTTAGATCTTGTGAGCTGCCTAACATGATCAAGATCATCTTATTGTAATGCTAGATGTTGTGTTTGCTGGGATCCGATGAATATTGATACCATGTTTATTCAAGTTGTTTATCTATGTGCTCTTGATCTTGCATGCTCTCCGTTGCTAGTAGATGCTTTGGCCAAGTAGATGCTTGTGACTCCAAGAGGGGTATTTATGCTCGATAGTGGGTTCAGTCTCTAGATATCTGGATCAGTGACAGAAAGGTCTAAGATGGTAGATGTGCTGTTGCTACTAGGGATAAAACATTGGTGCAGTGTCCAAGGGCACTTGTATTGATTACATTACACACTTTACTTCATGCAATAATCTGTTGTTAGCAACTTAATACTGAACAGGATGCGGATGCTGCCTTGAAGGTGGATTATTTAGGCATAGATGCGGTTGGAATAACGGTCTATGTACTTTGTTGTAATGCCCAACTAGATTTCATAGTAGACATCTTGGCATGTATTGCATTGTTATGCCCTCTCTATTTGTCAATTGCCCAGCTGTAATTTGTTTACCCAACATGCTAGTTATCTGTTCTGAGAGAGACACCACTAGTGAACTGTGGACCCTGGTCCAATTTCCTCATACTGTTTACACAACCTGCTGCAATCATCTGTTTCCTGTTACTTGCTGTTTTTCCTGCTGTTTTCCACACCATACGTTTAACTCTTTGTTTCTGCAAGACCGGAGAGATTGACAACCTCTTGTTTCGTGTTGGGCAAAGTTCTGGTTTGTGTCTGTGCAGATTCCACGTTGGTGCAAGCTCCCTAGCGCCAGGGGGAGTCAACATCAACAACCTTCCAATTGATCGTCAAGTCCTACTGGTCCGATTAAACCTTGGGTAGATTATTCAAGGGAAAACTTCTGTTGTCTACATCATAACCTTCCTCTTGGGGTTCACCAACACGTAACCATCAGCATACTGATAGAGCAACTAATCCTTCTAAGAAAGTGAACTCCATAGAAGAAACAAATGATTTGTCATCTAAAATGGATACTATTCTGCTTTCATTAATAAACAAAATATTGAAAATGTGCCTTTGCAAGAATTAGTTGGTAATAATCCTGAAAATATTGATGTCAACTTCATTAGGAACTATGGTAATAATGGGTATGGTAACAACAATTATAACTCTTATAATAAACCCCCATATGCCAAACAAATATACTACTAGTGGTAATGTTTCTAGTGATTTGGAAAACACCATTAGATCATTTATATCTACTCAAAAGGAGCTTAATAAAGAATTTATATCTAAGTTTGAAAAACAAGACTCTTTGTTTGAAAGGGTAGATCAGCTCACTAAGGAAGTTTCCTCATTAAAGAACACCATTATAGCTCAAAAACATGAGGAAACAATTAAATATTGTCAAGAGGTTATAAATAAATCTTGGGAACATATTCATGAGCAAGAGAGAATTGCTAAGGAAACTATTATGGTTGTGAAAGAAAAGAAAGTTGAAGAAGTTAAAATGCTTAGTGAAGTCAAGGAACCATTGCTTGACTTAGAGAATTGTAGCTTGCATGAATTAATATCTATCTTACAAAAATTTGCAAGTGATCCTTCTATTAATGTTAACCAAGCTGGTTTTGGTTCTTATATTGCTAATCATGTCTTGAAAGAAAAGATTGCTAGGTACAACCAAGAGGCTATGATACCACCTAAGCTTGGGGATGTATGGATTCCCAAAGTCCTAGTAACCATTGGAAAAGAGACACACCATGCTATACTTGATCTAGGATCTAGTGTCTCTGTTTTATCTAAAGAACTATATGAAGTACTTGAATTGAAAAATCTTGAAAAATGCTCTATTGAACTTGCACTTGCTGATGATTCCATTAAACATGCTTTAGGAAAAGTAAGTGATGTTATGGTAGAGTTACATATGACATTTGTGCCTGTTGATTTTCTAATCATGGATATGGGGAATAAAACCTCTAGTCCAATTATTCTTGGAAGACCTTTTCTTCGTACTACAGGTGCTATCATTGATTCAAAAGAAGGGAATGTGAAGTTTCAGTTTCCACACAAGAATGTATGGAACACTTCCCAAGGAAGAGGGGCACATCATTCAAGCTCCCTCATGAGCTTCGTCCACAATAAACATCAAGTAAGAAGCCTAGCTATATGGCTATAAAGAAAGCGCTTTACGGGAGGCAACCCGGTTGTTTTTATTTGTGATTTTCTTTGTGTCCTCTTGCTGTAACAAGAGACTTAGTGTTTAGTTTAGTTTCTGGAATTTTTAATAAAGTGCCAAGTTTTACTCATTTTGGTTGAAAAGTTGCTTATAGCGTTCGGAGATTTATTCCTGCACGAATCTGTGCACGGTATGATTTTTAATTCTTATTCTGTAACTCCGAATGAGCTCATATTTAAACTGTAGTGCAACTTTTCATCCTCTGTATGCATGAATTTTTCGGAATTTTCGAAAAGTTAAGTAGGGTAGAAAAATACGTTTAGCTGCTGCTGTTTTTCTGGACAGATTCTGTCCCATTTTGTTTGATGCATGCTTAGAACTTTTAACATGAATTTTTTGATCCAATTGAGTTTATGAGTAGGCATACAACATTATACATTTCTGGACATTCATATGAATTTTTGTCTAAGGATTATATGCAGCAAGAAATCTATTTGTTTATCACTACTAATGCCCCACAGAAAAAGAAATGGGAGAAACGGTGTTTTGAAGTTTTTTCACAGGGATTAGAGGAGATGCACCAAGAGCTATCCAAGGATGGTGAAGACCATAAGCTTGGGGATGTGAAGACAACCCCACTGGACCTACACACTCTCGGTTTGCACACGTCTAACTTCTGTTTTTCGATCGAAACACTTTATCGCATAAACTTGGAGCGTCTTTTTGTTTGTTTGTTGATTTTTATTTTGTGAGACCACCACACTATCATTTATATATGAGAGAGCTACTGGAAATTTGGGTTGAATTATGTTGGATGCTATTATAAGATTGGGAAAAGGGATGTTGAGTTGATTTTAAAAGATACATATAGTTGCATGATTCATGAGCTTGTTAATGAGTAATAATTTGCAAATATTTTATCAAGAGCTATCTTTATTCATGTTTTGATGCTAAATGTTATTTACTTGTTTAACATGGATTAGTTAGTTCTATGGACACTCATGCATGCATTTAGATGGTCAACTTTCTCCCTCTTGCTAGCCCAAAAATTCCAACAAGCAAAAACTTGTTTCCAACACCTTCAACCAAAGTTTTTCCAGTGAGTCCACCATATCTACCTATTAGCTTTATGCTATTCCGAGTATGTTTATCATGATATTTGTGTTATCTATACCTCTGAATGAAAATGCTTATGTTGTTAATTGTTATGGGAAAAGTTGGTTATATAGCTCTCCGAACTTGATGCACACTTTACTTTCATTGCATAAATAAATATGACCCATTGTGATTAAAATTATGATGTTGTGGACTTGACAAATGTCTTTGGTTGAGAGTTAGCCATATGTGCTGTCACATGGCAAGCTTTCAACATTGCACTCATCTCATTTAGTTGATATCATGTACTTTTGTTTATGGATGCTTACCATGGGTGAAATAAATGGGAAATGAAGTGAGTTTAAATGAGTTTGTATAAATGGTTAGAGAGACGCCTGGGCCGCTAATCTAAGCCATGCATCATTCATGGTGGAAATTTACTTACATGCTATGGTGAACCTTCTGTGATACACCTTACAATAAAAAGCTATCCAATGGTAAATAAAAAGGGTGTTGAGATTGTTCATTTGTTTGTTTGTCTTGTCATTTTGATATGGGCTTGTTCCATATCCTGGGACAAGAGGTACCCCAGTTGACGCTCTTAATGATACTATTATTACTTACAATGATATTTAACTTGAACTTGCTTTGTTTCCAAGTTGAGTAACACATGGAGTAGGTACTTGTATTCAAGGGGCATGAGACTTTCAACCTGTACTTTGTCAAGCACACTACTCATATTTGCTTTCACTTTAAACTTAATCATTCAAGATGCTATGATAGGGGAATGAGAGCTTGACACCAAGGATTACCATATTACAATCATTAACTTAAGTAGAGAAGTTCAGAAGTTAGATGAAATTTATTCATGCTTTACCTCTACTCATATATATCTTTCCAAAGTGTCCACCTTTTATATTCAGATTTTCACAATACTCTATGACCATTATAGGATGTTCTTACTTATTATTATGCATACATGTGGTCCATAGTACTTCTTCTCTTATGTTACACTTTGTGAATTATCATTGAACATCCTTGCATTGAATACTTGATATCACTTCATAAACTATCTTGCATATTGCTACTCCTTTTAAGAATGAATCATTTGACTCTATGTAGCAATAGTAATCATCTTTGATATCCATTGATAGTATTAAATTGCAAAGTCCATGTTAGTTTTATCACCTTCATACTCGAGGACGAGTATAGGTTAAGCTTGGGGATGTTGATGCATGTAAAATGCATACATGAACTTTGCATTATTTTACTTATATTCCAGTCATATTTGCATCATATAAGGGTTATATCACTGTTTTATAATGATTTTGGGAATATTTGATATGTTTCCTATTTTTATGGAATTAACCCTGCGCAGGCAGAAAACCCTATTTCTATATTTTAATGTTTCAGGGACCCAAACGACGTCCAAATGACCTGAAATTTACGAGCGTCAATATTTGGAAGGAAGAAGACTTGTGGGCGAAGGAAGCGAACAAACGGAGCCCGAGGGCCAAAAGGGTGGGCCCACGCGGCCCTGTACCTGGCCGCGTGGGACCCATCTTGGGCCTCGGAGCTCCGTTGCCGTCGATCTTTCCTCCACCGACTCGTTTTGACCTAAAAACGCCTATAAAAATATCCCCCGACGTTCTCTGGAAGGAGCGCCGCAGAAAACAGAAACACCGAAACAGAGACCTGGAGCTGCAGATTGGAGGGGAAAACTCCGGCGGGGCGCTGCCGGCGTGGTCTCCATCTTCTCCAACGACTTCTCCACCGTCTCCATGATGAAGAGGGAGTAGTCCACCTCTGGACTATGGGTTTGTGGAAGTAACTTATGTATCTCTCTCTCTTGAGCTTCACTAATTAGTACCGTATGAGCTGCTGAACATGATTACGGTCATCTATGTAATACCTTTGTGGTGGATCTTTTTATGAGTTAATATATGTTTGAGATTGCAATGTTTTGTTTCAGTTATGAAAGTAGATGCATATTATGTACCCCGTTCTTATTTACTTGTTATGATCAAGCATGTTTATGAGAGCGTGTGAGGGGGAACGTGTGCATTAGTTGGAGTAACGGGGGGTGGCTAGTGCAGTGAACGTGAGAGAAAGTTCTGCGATCCACTTGGGTGTTTTACCTTACTTTGTTGCCTCACTAGGGATAAAAGAAATACCATGCTACCGGAGATGTGGGTGTGACCATTGCCACTACTCCATGACTAGATCTAGCATGTTCTTATTTTAACTTCATGTCATGATACTTATTGCTATACTCTGAGTTATCTTAATTATGAGGTGTTATGATTTAGTTCGCATCTTGGTGTAGTATAAGAGAGACTAATAACCTTTCCAACCACTTTACCACTTTACCATTTTCTGCCATTATTAAATCCGAAAATACAAAAACACTTTTACATCTTGCATTCATTATAAAAAAACCCAAAAATATCATTTATCATTGTTACCACCATCCTTGCATATTTATTTACCACCATTGCATATTTATTTTTGTTTGCATTGCATATTATCTTGATATCATTCTAACACCTTGTGCTTGACAACCACTAGGTGAGGTTGATGACCAAAACATTTACTTTGTTTTGTAGGTAACCAAAAGAAGGATAGGAAGATAAATCTTCACTACTGATTCCCCGAGAGTTCGATATTAAACCCTCGAGTCACCCTCGTGGGGAAAACACGTCTTCCACTTACAACACACTCTGCACTTGGAGTCTCAACCTAACCCATTTACTTTTCACGCAGGTAACCACGCGAAGGGCTAGCAAGTATTTTTGGCGCTCTTGTGGGGTAACTACGTGAAGGGCCATCAGTTGCGTGCATGGAAAACAAAATTTTCGCCAACTTACGCAACGGCCAAGATCTACTATGAAGATACAAGTGACAAGACATGCATATTTGATCTAACTGTAAATCGTTACCGACACCGTTGAAGCGGAAGAGATGTCGATGACGACGTTGATGAAGCTTGTGGAAGAACTCCCTTGGCTAAGCCTAGCCGAGAGAACACCATAGACTCCTCGCGTCCCGCCTTGATCCAACAGAGCGGAGGGTCAACAATTTCTCAACGGATCACCCTCTGAGTTTCGCACACATACATCTGCTCTAGTCCAGCAGGGCTTCGCCGTCCACACTTGAAGCACTACTGGTGTATATGAAGGTGGAGATCTCAACACATGAGAAGGAGGGAGAGAGAGATTAGAGATCTAGATCTAGTCTAATCGGAGAGGATCCCTCTAATTAGAGGTTCCCTCTAAACCAACTAGAAGAGGTCTAAACTTGTGTGGACTTGTGTATCACCAAAGGAGAGGGGGTGGGGGTTTATATAGGAGATCCAAGGGGTGGAGGGACTTGGGGAAGGGGAAAGCTTTCTCCTTGTCCAAGTCAACTTGGGCAAGGGGAAAGTTTCCCTTGCCAAATTCGGCTTGGGAGGAGGAGTTGGAGTTGGACTCCAACTCTCCTCCCTCCCTCCTTTCCTTGCACCGCCCCAAGTGGGGCCCAGTCGCCGCACCGCCCCGGGTGGGGCCCACAGCCGCGCCGACCTAGGTGGGGCCCACCTGATCGGCCAGCCCTTGCAGCCGCCGCCGCTTGCCGCGTCCGCGTCGGCCGCCTGGCCGTCCGCGTCCACGTCCACGTCCGCGTCGCCGCGTCCGCCTGCCTGCCTCCTCTCACCTCCACCTAGTGGCGGTGTGGCTGTCATGTGGGCCACAGGGCCCATGTGGCAGCCACTTTTATTGGCCTTAATATTTTTCCAATAATTATTTACTAATTAAATAATTTAATATTTAATTAAATAATATTTTGTCTAATTAATTCTTATTTGAATATATCCTTTTACAGAATATTTCACTGAATTAATTACCTATCATATAAAACACTTTCATATGATCGGGACACCAGTGTCCGCTGACAAAATACTCCGGATAAATATTTTCCTCTTATATAAACCCTCAGAATAAATTCCGACTAGTGATAGCAACTACTATCACTCCGAGACACCTAGTGTCTGCATAATCCATCTCTCCGATAAAGATATTATCTACCACACGGATACCATTCGGTGATACTCTCTCGGTATCCAGACCAACCAAATACACAACAAACTAGAACTGACTTAAGTGTGTTACCCTACAGGTTCGATAACGTGTAGCTATAATTAGATGTTTCCATCTAATCACCAGCCAGGGTCAGATACATGGGCTCCCTGAATAACTGCTACCGTTATGCGAATGGCACTCTGTTGAACCTGTTGATTATTAATTCGTCATTCCCATTACTCATGATACTGAAATTACCGAGATAAAGTATTCCAGATATTTTCGTGAATCAATCCTTGATGATTCACTATATCTCTGTCTATCTCGTTACTGGTAAATTTCCTTTTCTCGTTCCCGTAATCCGATATCCCACATGATGTAACTTCATCATGCATTGTCTGCAGAACATATTGGACATCATACATACCGAGTGGGCCCTGGTAGTATCTCTCTTTTGACAGAGGAGTAATTTCCCATCTTGGAACATTAGGATATATGCACATCTTCAGAACCACCCAGTGACTGCCGTTTTTCTCACCCAGTTACGGCCATGGTTATGACAGTACCAAAGTAATTCTTCCAATGTACACAACCCTAATAACCTCATGGTCTAAGGACATGTCATATAACAATCATCTGCGATATTGCACTAAGGACAAAAGACACTTTGGAATCTTACTTAGCATATCAACGGTTTGGGTCTACCTAGCCATATTGTTTCCACCAACAATATGCCACTCATTGATGCTGATATAAACAATGTCCTAGACCAGGAAAACGTGATCTCTAGCAATCAACGAATTAGTCTAAAAGGCAAGACTAAGGTATACTTTATTCTGTTCATATCTCTACACGTGCGAGTGAGTTTTCCTCTGAATCACATATTCAGGAGTCACCGCAGTTATAGCATAGAATCACGAAGCATAATTATGAATCAGATGTTAAATTTTATTGCCTTTTGGGCATACATCCAACAGTTTGACCCTCCACGATGCGCCTTTGAGGGGGTGGGGGTGTCGTGGGGCGTTCTGCTCCGCCATGCCGTCTCCTCGGCCCCCTCTTCTATTGTTTTTTTACGGCAACTCCCTCTTCTATTGTTACTCTTTGTTACAAAAGATAGTTTAACATGATTATTTTGCGAATACTTGAGTCCCAGAAGGTCCCTCAAACGTGAAAAATACAAAAAGAGGTGTTTCAACACTTGAACATTAAATAATTGAATAATGAGATATCATGGAAAATCTTCATAATTCATAAGAAAATAAGGAAAATATTTATTGCAAATAATGTGAACATAAACATAATGAACTTCATATGTGTTTTGATGTGTCATCTGCTATGCCGAGTTTGCTGTCGAGATCCTCATTGCCGGCATATCCTTCTTGTATCTCCGCGTCGAGCTTAGCGACGTTGCGACTTTTCGCCAATATGACATCATCGATACAGAGATGGTGGCACGCGCCTGGATTTTGTACCTTGTCCATAGCCACCTAGCGTACTCCGCGTGCGCACGCTAGGGATAACATAGGGATACAACGAGTTGGACCCTATCGTGTCCACCGTGATCACAGTCACCATGACCATGGCTCCTCGAGGGTGTTGGACGAAGGCACGCGGAGGGGCAGGCATGGCGGCTGCGGCGGCCGCATAACCGGTAGATTTGGAGGACCAGGGCCGCAGAGCAAGGTCAATATTGCAAGAGAAAGAAAATTTCCTGGAGTTTTCCACATTGTCAGCTATTTTGAAAGTCCGTGAATCCGCATTGCAAGATTGTTGACCATTTTGTTTAGTTTTGAAAGTTTGGAGACCATTTGGAGTACTCCCTCCATTCCTTGTTATAAGGTGTATAGTTTTTTCTGAAAAGTCAAATTTGACTAATTTTGACCAGGATTTTAGAAACAACTATCAATATTTGAAATACTAAGAAAATAAAATATGAAAACATATGTCATGATAAATATAATGGTACTGATTTGACATTTTAATTGCTAATAATATTTTCTAAATCTTAGTCAAAGATAGTTAAGTTTGACAGAGGGAGTACTATTTTTCTAACGAAGATGAAGCCATCGCAAGGAGGCAAGGCCGGCGTATGTCCCTGACCGAGATGCTCATTCGAAATTCAGAACCGTAATAAAACTGTTTTCACGAGCTTTTACTAAAGTAGGGGAATTATTAACGTTTAATTAATATTCAATGGACGTCAAGTCAAAAAGAAAAAATTCGATGGACGTCCTCGGTAAAACACTGTTCTCTCATCCGGGCGGTGACGGCGCGATCCTGCTCGCTGCCCTCAGCGGCTCAGCCCCACCCTCCCCTCCCCTCCCCTCCTTCTCATCGCTGTCCGGAACGCCCGGCGTGCGGCGGCTCATCCCCTCCCATCTTCCTCCGGCAGCCGTTTCATCCTCGACGCTTCCCCTTTCCTCTCCGACGAATCGCAGTCGCAATAGATTATTCTGTGGTAATATCCGTAAAGGGTTTTAACTGTTTTCTGATCGGAAGCAGCTCTTTCTGTTATGATTTTTGTCAGGTTGCTGCGTATTTTCTTTCGTGCACTGAAATATATGTATTTTTCCCTAAGTTGCAGCACATAAGTTGTACTGCTGATGTAGGTTTTCATCTTCCGGTTAAAAAAAAATATTGGTGATCACGTTGCTTTGCGCGCTCCATCGTTTCTAAGATATACCGCACTATTTTGTCCTTGGTGTTTGACCTTTGCATTATATTACAAGTATAATACCTCTGCGTATCTTCGAATTCATGAGGCCTTTGTATTTTAGGAGTGAGTCTAATTCAGAACTGATGCTACTGTGTTGGAAGTTTGCAATATTTTGATTAATAAACTGTGAACCTTGTAATTTTAAAATGAGTGAGGCTGTATAAAGGAAGTATTCACACCATTTTCTGATACTAAATTCTTTTCTTGATTCGTTTAGACAGATGATGAAAATGCTAAATTTACATCACAAGTTGAGGTTATATTTGGAAGGTATAAAGTTTACCTGAGCATAATTCTGGTTAAATCTCCTTATTCCAGACAAACAGTGGAAGTGGAATTCCAGCCTAACTGTGCAACAATGGAGACAATACACAAAAAAAAGGCATTGAACACTGGTTCTCATGTGGATAATGGTGTAGCTGAAGATAAATCAACTGCTGTTGAATGCGATCCATGGAACCCTCCCATTCCTCCGTATGATTCTTCTACTCATAAATCCTACTCAGAGGCACGGTAACAAACACTGCCTTTATCTTATTCCTGTCCTCTTCTGTCCTGTATTCTTCATTACGGCCCTTGACACGTTGTCTCTCTATCAGTGGCTTAAACAAAGATGCGCTTTACTTATGGACTCCAGAGCAACCAATATAATTATCCCGGATCGTACTCCAAGGTTCAACGTTGTCTTTGCTCAAAGAATTTAATTGACATAATCTTTTTTTCAATATTTCTTCTCTATCCTCCTCCTATAACACATTTCACCATCTTATATGTTGCAACATTTGTGTTTTGCTGCTCATGGCTGCAAGACTTTGTTCGTTTTTGTTTGCTTTATTCATCTCCAGCTGATTGTCGTTCACCCTGTTCAATATTGAATCCATCGACCCAGATGGTGAATTCTGCGTTCTACGACATATATCACCGCTTGTTGCCCATCCTGGAGAAAGATAGTGCCCGCTGCTTCCTTTGCTTATACGCCGAATGTGGGAACTACATTAGTCGTGGTTTCATCATCATCCCAGAAGTCCTCAACCAGATGATTGTTAAAGATGCCCTGAATTGTGCAAAAATTGTCCTGGAGGGCAAGGCTCCTGTGCTCCAAGGTTTCCGTGCTAATCCAAACTGTATGAATCAGTATGGGTACTTTCCCCTGCATGAAGCTGCAGAAAGGTTTTCTGTTGACATGATCAAGTTACTCCTCCATCATGGTGCAATGGCCAATTTACGCACGGCTGGCGATTTAGTCATTGAGGACCTACTCCCGCTCCATGTTGCAGTTGAGGACACTTGCTTGCACAAGTATCTGGAGGATAATCTACTTCCCAGTCAGGAGCATCCCAATCATTCAATAAAGGAAGATGCCAACTTTGTCTACAAGATCATTTATCTTCTGTGCCTACCCGAGATGGTTTGTCTCATATCCCTACCTAAAGATATTATTATGTTTGAGAGCTCATGTCATATATTACAATTACCGGCACCCACGATACTTAATAACTAGGCATTGTGACGTCTCCACTTCATAGACAGAATAGCTTCCCATGAGTTACTTAATTTATGCGCTCGTGTGGGGCAAGTTTTTAATCAATGTTCAACGAGTAATTTCAAGTTGATATTCACATTCGATTTTCTCTGCTTGGATACGATAACAAGTTCCATGACTATGTTTTGCTGCAAGGACATAATAAACGTGGAAGTTAATAACCAATACTTGCATATAAATGCTGAAAGTACTTTGTTTTTGTACTTGTTGGTTCCTTTGCAGAAAATTTTCTTGGACACCACTAGATTGCTTGCTCAACATACAAATAATCTAGTTGAGGAGATCTGGACTTATATAAAGGATGGGAAACTGTTGCAAACAGCAGTTTTGCTCTTGGCAGCTCAAGCACATATACGTGTGATTGATGGATTTTCTACTATCATTTCTCGCATTGCTGAACAAACCACTACCTTAAAATTTGAGATTATCCAAGACGAAAAGGAAAAGCTGGATTTGGTGGCAAAGCGTGAACATTTGTCATCTGCATTGTTGCTTGTCCAAATAATTGACAAAGCTGGTAAAGCTCTTGATTCATGCATTCGGAGGCGTAAAGAGGTAATTATACCTTTGTTAAATGGCAGATATATTGTCTCTTTTCTCTTCTGTTTAGTTTTCTTCTTCTTTTGGTCTTTCTGATACAACTTGGGAAATGTGTTGCAGTTGCCTCAGACAAAGGTCCTTGAACACGTTTTACAGATTCTTAATCGTTATGGTTTTTCCCCTACTGGAGGAGTCATCCGCATTGGAAACCTGTACATTTTACACTCCTTGCATGTTGCTTCAATGATTCTTTCTCTTACACGTGAACACATTTTCTGTATGATGTTGATTTAATTATTTATTCTACCTGTTTTTGAAGCTACCCTTATAAATGGTCGCCAACGCGCAGCGATGTAGTGCCTAAAAACCATTGTGGGTGTAGATGTAAGTTTATGATGTTGAAGTCCTTGTTTCAAAAATTTGTAGAAAATTCCTCATTTAAACTGTAATTTGTTATGAAAATAGGGATAATGGTTGAAACTGAGGCAGCCACAGAAACGGCTCATCTGTGTCGTGCATACAAGGTATTTCTTGTTTTACTTTATGTTCTATTGAAGTTACTATTCCTTCTTTAGCATTTCTTATGTTCATGTTTGTGTTAGGGACTAGGGTACTGGGATTTTCCATTACATATGAAAACAACTTATTTCGTGGTTAGGATAATCTATATAGGTTAAGAGTATGCACTATGGCACCATAAGTAGCACCGATACAGGGATATGGAAACAGGGATACACATATGGTAACACGGGATACCGCATTTCCAAAAACAGCCATACATAGATATAGGACAAGCATATATAAATAGTTAAAAGAAATTCTTGTAGTAAAGACTAAAGTATAGTTCAAGAATGCGAGATGTGATCCAAATACTGCCCCAGCGTTCACCCTTCTCAGTGACAATATTTGGCTGCCCGCCATGCCAGTTGCATGAATAGCAACATCTGCACGTACCAGTTAGTTATCGGAAAATTGTAAATAATTGTTGGCTTTCATGAAGTGATTAGGGAAAGAAAGATTAGATAGCTATCAATTAGGTGACTTTGTAATTTGCATAATTGTGCCCAGCTAGCTATTTGAACTATGCACCTCTCCCGACTGCCAATTCTCTTGAACTGCACATCTCTCCTGACTCCCTGTCCCTGGCCATCTCCTTCCGGGGTTTACCCGCGTTGCTTACTTTGTTACACAACAAAACAGTTGATCATCAGTGGAGTGTTTTCAATCTGGGTTGCATGACCGAAGAAACAAGATTCGGCAGAGAATTCAAATGCCAATAATCGAATTGGAATAGGTCAGAATTTTTAACAGAAGGTCTAGTCCCAGCTTTATAAATAAAGCCAACAACCATAGAGTTTGTTCGCTCAGTCCCTCATCCTCGTGTCAATGCTTCGCAGCTGGGAAACTGCCCAGTCCAGCGCGCCTCAATCTTTCCTCTTTCTTAGGATCCTCTAGCTCTGCAATAGTGAAGAAAGGGGGACAGCCCCGGTGCAGTAGCTCCCGCTTGCGCAGGGTCCGGGGAAGGGTCCGACCACTTTGGGTCTTTAGTACGCAGCCTTTCCCTGCATTTCTGCAAGAGGCTGTTTCCCGGTTGCCCAATGAAGGATTGCTTGATAGTCATTTTATTCCTAACGTTCCAAAGCACCCAACATAGAACAGGAAAGCACACCCAAATAACTCTCTGGATGCGGCCCGTAAGCCTCTGTACCATGGAGATGAATTCCCCGGCCCCAGCTGGGTTCCATGTACAAAACACACAGCGCCTCCTAGCACATGCGCACATAAATTTGGCCAAGACGCAACGGAAAAAATGTGGTTCGCGTCTTCCGCCTCGCCGCATAGACATCAGTTACCATTAGAAGGCCCCAACCTCTTGGCAATGTTGTCGCTGGACGGAAGGGCGCCTCTAATCATTTGGCAAAGAAAGATTTTTTACTTTGAGAGGTATTTTTGTTTTCTAGATATCCTTGAAGAAGATAACTGTTGTGCCATGAGAAAGGCTACGGTACAAGTTAGTTGAAAAGCTCCCGAAGCTTCCAATTTCCATATCACCATGTCAGGACCTTCGCCCACTTGAAAGTTTCCAATCTCACGTAACTGGTTGGTCCACTCAATAGCATCATGAGGGCCAAAGTTGCAGTACAATCACAAATTCATAATCATTCTGGTACAATTGGCCCAAAAATACTGCTACACTGTGTAGATTGTAAAATTTATCCAGTATGATACTTGACAACTAAAAGCTCTTCCTCGTTTATTGAGATAACTAAAGTAAATTGTCTACCAATTCGCTTGATGTTACATATTGTTGTTGCAGCAGTTTACCTCCTTCTTCCTGTGGTCATGGCGGCTGGCCGCTGGGTGTGTGTTCTGCTCTCTTAGGGAAAACTGTATCGTGCACCTCCTTATCTAGGTCAGCTCTTAACATGGGCTTGAGTGAGAAGATGGGCTGGCCCATGTCACATAACGGTTCAACACTCCCCTCAAAATGGGTGGTAGATATCGATCAACCCCATCTTGTCACATGCCAAGTTGCAATCCTTGGTTCCTAGTCCCTTTGTCAAACAGTCTGCAAACTGTTGCTGAGAGCTAACAAGACTGAGACTGATGATCCCAGCATCAAGTTTCTCTTTAATGAAGAATCGATCAATTTCCACATGTTTTGTCCTCTCATGTTGAACTGGATTATTTGCGATACTTATAGCTGACTGATTGTCACACCACACTCTCAAGGGTCCTTTTCTCAGGAGTTTCAACTCGCTCAGAAGATGCTTCACCCAGAGCATCTCACTCAGCCCTTGAGATAAAGCTCTATACTCACCTTCTGCTGTTGATCTAGACACAACAGCCTGTTTCTTGCTTCTCCATGACACCAAATTTCCTCCCACAAACACGCAATAACCAGACGTTGATCTTCTATCATGTGGACAACCAGCCCAGTCAGAATCACTATAACCATCCACCTCGAGATGTCTATTCTTTGCGAACCACAGCCCCTTTCCTCGAATCCCTTCAGGTATCTCATAATTCTCTGCACTATATCAAGATGCCCACTTCTTGGCTCATGCATATATCTGCTCACCACACCCACTACGTATGTAAAGAATATTGGTTTCATGTGCTACTAACTTTGGGTGGAAGCTGTATCAATTAGATGTCAAGAATGCCTTCTTTGCCACAGGAGCAAACGTCTCATCATAGTCAATTCCATAAGTTTGACTAAACCCTCTGGCGACCAATCTGGCCTTATACCGTTCTACCTTCCCTTCAGGATTCTGCTTCACAGTATAGATCCACTTACAACTCCCAGCTTTCTTTTCTGCTGGCAACGTGGTTAGCACCCACGTCTTGTTTTTCTTTAGTGCTTCCAACTCCTCTATCATCGCATCACGCCACTTCGGATCTTGCTTTGCACTCCTCCAATCCTTTGGGACAGATGCGGATTGGAGAGAGGCAACAAAGGGTCTGTAGGAAGGAGACAAAGCCTCATAAGACACAAAATTTCCAATATCATGGTCATCCCGTATATTTTGTAGTGCCTTCTTTGCCACTATAGTATCTTGCTCATCCCTGTATTTTTCAGCAGGCTTTCCAGCCGTAGTTCGTGGTTCTTTCCTCAAGGCAATAGGAAGATCCACAGTGTCACATGAGCTAGCATCACTGCCTTACTGATCCCCCTGTACATGTGTCTGCTGTCCCGCAGTGTCGGATGAGGTCGTGTCACTGCCTTGATGCTCCCCCTGCACGGGTGCTTGCTGCTCCCCCTGCACAGGTGGCTGCCGTCTAGAGTACACGCGGAGATTCTGCGGCCAACGATCTCGGACAGGAACATGGATCTGGAGAGAACCAATTAGAATTGTAACCATTGCTGGCTGAACCGGAACCTGCACATCATTATCAGTGTTACTACCCACAGAATCACCCTGAGTACGTGATACAACATTCTCCCCCTCATGACCATCTTGCACAGAGTGTAGGTGGTCAAGCTCTGCAAACAACAGACTCAGATTAGTCGGTTCACCATAGAAGGGCTCACATTCCCTGAAGGTGACATCCATACTGACAAAAGTTCTTTGCTATGAAGGATTCCAACACATATAGCCCCGCTGTCCAGAAGAGTACCCAATGAAGATACACTTCACAGCCTTTGGATCCAGTTTTCCCACGCTCGGTCTATGATCCCTAACAAAACATGTGCAACCAAATAATTTTGGGGGAACCACGAATTTGTTCTCTCCTAACAGAAGGTCACACTGGGACTTCATACCCAATATTCTTGAAGGAGTTATGTTAATCAAATAAGTTGCAGTCATCACGGCTTCACTCCACAAGAATTTTGGAACATTCATGGCGAACATAAGAGACCTAGCAACTTCCAGAATGTGGCGGTTCTTCCTCTCAGCAACTCCATTCTGGGGTGGAGTGTCTGAACATAAAGTCTGGTGAAGAATGCCATGCTCTGACAAGAAAGCCCCAAACTTGTTATTCACATATTCAGTTCCATGGTTAGTTCTCATTGCCTGCACCTGCACACTAAACTGAGTCTTGATAAGAGCATAAAAATTCTGAAAGCAGTCAAACACTTCATCTTTATGCCGCATCAGATATACCCATGTCATGCGTGAATGGCAGTCAATGAAGGTCACAAAGTACTTCGCACCACTAACGGACACCACAGGACAAGTCCATACATCAAAGTGAATAAGCATGAACGGAGAAATATTCCTTAGTCCTCTACTCACATATGATGTCCTTGTATGCTTTGCAAACTCACAAGCATCACATTTTAATTTGCTCTTGTCTATGCCGCACATAACATCCGGAAATATTCTACTCATCTTGTCAAAAGAAACGTACCCAATCCTACAATGATGTATCAGTGCCTGCTTCTCCTTGTCCTCCATGGTCGCAGTACACACCAAGTCTGGCTGCACCTCCTGGTCCACATACCAGAGTCCCCTACGCCTAGTGCCAGACCCAATTGCTTGCCTTGTTTGCCGCTCCTCAATCAAGCAACCGAACTTGTCAAAAGTCATACTACAGTCAATTTGATCAATCAATGCACTTAAAGAGGCCAAATTGACAGGAAACGCTGACACATGCAAAACTGAGAATAGTGAGATGTCTGAAGTGCATTTTACTGTGCCAACCCCAACGACAGGCTGCTTTGTACCATCAGTAGTTTGAATAGTGCCCTTGTGAGTAGGAGGATGCATATTGTAAGACTCAAACACACAAAGTTTACCCCCAACATGCTTAGATGCACCAGAGTCAAGAACCCATTCCGTATCACTTCTGTGAGCAGCAATGTTGGCCTTTTCAATGTTACCTTCATTTGTACATATAAAATTTGCTGTCTGTCCGCTACTTGTTTCCCCTACTTCCTTGCTAGACATGAGAATCTCATCCTCCTCAATGATCTCTGGCATCTTCCTCGCAGGCAGCCGCACACATGAGCTGACCCCTGCAACTCGCACGCAGCAGCCTGAGCTCCTGTTGTTATTGCAGCAGCAACAACAACAACATAGCCGCTTGGATTCCATCTCCTGCCAGACCGCCTTCGCAAAACTGCAGCCAATTCCTCCTTCTTTACCAGACAAAGAAACAACCCTCGACCCCATCTGGATGAGCCCATCGAGTACCTTGAACAGCCTCTCGACCTCGACGACGTGTGCAGCCTCCTTCCGCTGCTGCAGCGCGTGCAGCCGCACCACTACGCGCCTCGCCTCGAGCAGCACGGGGAGGAGTTCCCCCTCTGCCGCATGCTGCTGCGCCACCTCCTCTCTCTCTACCTCGGCAAGACGCCCTTTCTCCTCAGCGTCTGCAAAGGCCAGCACCGCTGCCGATGCTTCGACCTCCTCCACTGACGGCCGCGGAGGCAACTCTCGAAACACACTCGTGAGCACCTCCACTGCCTCAGCCATCGCCACCATCTCCACACGCCCTGGACCACCGCCGATCCCCGCCGGAGTCACCTTCCCGTCAGGCCCCACAGTCGCCTGCTCTGATACCATGTTGTTGCAGCAGTTTACCTCCTTCTTCCTGTGGTCATGGCGGCTGGCCGCTGGGTGTGTGTTCTGCTCTCTTAGGCCTCGTTCGGCAGGCGAGTATGGGCCGGTTTTCTGGTGTAAATTCCCGGCCCAACCGAAGACATCAGAAAACACTAGGTAATTGTTTGGCAGGCCGGTTTTGGTCGGGCCGAGTCCTGAAATTGTGTCACTACTAGTTGGTGTTCAGATGCATTTGGGAGCAGTAGTGAGTAATGGATTCATTGTAGTTTGGCTGCTAGTATGATGCAAATCTTGGAGTGGTATAGCTGCCTGAATGTAATGTAGCAGTCTTCTGGATTCTGTTTTGCATTTGTGTTTGCTGTACATTTATACTCAGTTATGTTTAGCATAGGTACATGTGTTTGAAGTGATTCATGTATGACTCTGTTGGTCAGTTTAAAGCAGTAAGTGTTAGAGTTTAGTCCAAGGTGCCATGCATTGCTGTTTGTAATATCAGTTTTGCTAGCATGGATCAGGTGAGCTGTTGTGAACATATTTGTGATGCTCCTCATATAGTTCAGATGCTAGTATGATTCAAATCTCGGAGTACTATCACTGCCTGAATGTAATTTAGCAACTTTATGAACATTTTTTGCTAGCGGTAATCTTTTTGCCATGTATGCCATCTCCTGGGATAACCTAGGATAAACCTGGGAAGCATGAGTTATTGTTACTGAATCTTATGAATTGTTTAAATTGTGTGTCCACGTGCTGTGAAAAAATATAAGGTTTTTGTTGATAAACTGTGTGCTTACATGCTGTTAAAAAATATCAGGTTTTTATTGATGACCAAAATGTGGCAATTTTGTAATTGTGTGCACTAGATTCGTGAAAAAACACCTCTTTGCAAAACCTGAGTACCAAACAACGTGAAATGGTGGGGTGTTTTGGTGGAGAAGGGGATTGGGAAGGGTTGGAGTGTTTTGGGTGTGAGGAGTGTTTTCACCTAAAACACTAGGTAATATACACTAGAAAACACCCTAAAACTCCTCTGCCAAACAAAGCCTTAGGGAAAACTGTATCGTGCACCTCCTTATCTAGGTCAGCTCTTAACATGGGCCTGAGTGAGAAGATGGGCTGGCCCATGTCACGTAACGGTTCAACACATATTAGCTAATAATTTATGCCATCGGTACACTGGTCAAATTTACTCAATTATTGCTAGCAAAGAAGGCTACAGGAAGACTAGAAGAGCCAAAGCATGCTTCCAATTCTAAAGAATGTACTAGTTGATTTTGGCGTGCCGTCACGGCACGCCCTTGATGTTTTTTTTGTGTGCAGTATATATATATATATTTTTGAACCAAAATGTTAGCTAAATTGGTATGTTGGAACATGTTTTTATTTTGTCATGAATAGGTAGCATTTTTTATGAGTATTCTTGTCATATTTTGTGAGTTGTTTGTGAGTTTGTTTGTATGATGTCAGAAATGTTGGCGAAATTGAAATGTTGAAATATATTTGTAATTCGCTATAAGTATGTTGCGGTTATTCTTTGGGAGCATTCTTGTCATATTTTGTGGAATATAAGGAAAAGTCGCTTAAATGTTGGCGAAATTACAATTTGCAAACATGTTTTTTATTTTGTTATGAGTAGATAGTAATTCGTTCGAACATTTTTTATATATTTTGTAGAATATTCAAATATTTAGATAGTTGAATTTAGCGCGGCGACACGCCGCGCCTTTGCCGAGGATATGTTGTAGTAATTTGTTTGTTTTTTTATTTGCGGTATATATATTGTAAGGGAAGGTGGTTGTTATAATTTGTATAATGCAGTTAGGTGGAATTCATTTTGGAAGAAATCCATAATTAGAGTAGGCGTGTTTGTATTTTCTGGAAATATTCATATAAACAATCATTTTTTTAAAATGTAACTACATAATTAGAGAGATTTAAGTAATATAACTTGCAAATATGTTAGGCAAATTTGAATGGTTAAATATGGTTTTATTTTGCCATTATTTTCATACGAACCACCATAATTAGAGAGAATATATTATGGTTATGTTTAAATATTATGTGTCTATTTCGCCGTAAATATGTGATTTTGCCATTATTTTCATACGAACCACCATAATTAGAGAGAATATATTATGGTTATGTTTAAATATTATGTGTCTATTTCGCCGTAAATATGTGATTTATCTTGTTGGTTAGAGGAAATATGTTGTGTTAACATCTATTTAATTGGATCCATCTTTAGAGGAAACAAAATTTTGATTTCTTTAAATGTGAATGGAATGAAGCATTATTTAAATTTGACCACGTAATTAGAGAGAGTTAAGTTCAAGTTGAACATTTATTAAATTGGAACATTGCAGAAATAGTACTTTTTTTTTGAATCTTTTTTCTTTTGTTTAAACAAAACCCGGAATATTTCATATTTCTTTTATCTTCTGTAGATCATGGAAAAAAATATTCGTTGACCTGGAATATTCTATACTTCTTTTATCTTTTATAGATCATGGGAAAAAATATTCGTTGAAATTAAATATGAACAGGTCTTATATTCTATCATTTAGTAGACCCCATCCGGAATGTTGTGATTTGAAATGCTAAAATTCTTCGTAATTTTGTCGTTCGGAGTAACTTCATTTTTTTTAAGCAAATTTAAATGTTCAAGTGTGTTTGTAGTTAGACATCGATATTTAATTAATCTATTTAATCATGAGATATATTCAGGTATGTAGTATTTTGTAAATTCAAATTTATTTATTTAGAAGGAATGCATTTAGGTTTTGTCAAAATGTTTGGTAAGTTGAAATGTTGGAAAATATTTGTATATTGTCGTAACTTGTGTAGTTGAAATGTAAATATTGTAAATAGACTAATTGTCAATAAAACTGTAAGTTTAGTGGCAGTGGAAAAGGGTGGAGAAAAACATAAGATAATAGGAAAAATAAAAGCACGTGAAGGAAATAAGCAATTCGTTGTTTCGAGCATGTTCAGGTATGTAGTAAATTTGAAATGTTGAATATATTTGTAGTATGCCATAAATATTTATTTGAACTCGGGAGAATGCAATTTGCGAGATATATTTTAGAGTGTCTCCAATTCCTCAGCAATTCGAAATTGTAAAGTGTGTTGCATCCGTGTGGTTCAAATGTGAAATTTATAATTAGGCCAATTATTAATAAATTTTGTAAGGGTGGGGGCAACGGGAGAAGACGAAGAAAAAGCTAAAATAATAAGGAAAATGAAAACACATAAAGAAATAAGCAGTGTGTCATTTTGAGTGTTTTCAGATGTTTAGCAAATTGGAATGGTTGGATATATTTGTAATATACCATAAATATTTATTTGAATTCAATAACGCGCTATTGCTGAGAATATTTTGTGGTAGTTTGTATTTTTGTTGGTTGCGTTATATATATTGTGACGAAAGGTTATAGTTATAATTTGTATAATGTACTTAGATTAAATTCAATTTGAAATCAGTGCGTAATTAGAGGGAATGGTGTGCATTTTGTCGGAATATTCATATAATCAGATATTCTCTTAAATGTGAGTACATAATTAGATAGATTTAAGTTTTATTACTTCTAGATAGGTAGTACGTAATTATGGAGTTATTTCGAGAGTGAACCAATCGTTTTAATTTTACTTGTTTCGAATTGTTTTCATGTTTGCAAATTGGTTAGATTTGCAAGGCAAACAAAATTTTGAAATATTCAAACTTTATGGCGCGTAGCTGTGGTAAAATTCAAATTGGGTGGTATTTGTCGTTTAAAATATTTGTAGGTACTTACTGGTCTTGAATGTTGAAGTATGCATGTGTTTTGGAATAAATATTTAATTTAATAACGTGAATTGGAATGGTCAAATATGTCTGCATCATAAATATCTATTTTGACTCTATAATTTGAGTAAATGAATCGCATGAGAATTCGGTAAGTTGGATATTTAATTAGAGGGCGTATTTTAATTTGTTTGAATATAAAAAATGGAGTTACTCTGAACGTTTTCTATTCTATAGTAATTACTGAAGGAAAGGGGCATCACCTGTCACAAACTTAACTTCTGTAAAAAATGTTTCGAAAAAGGATGAAATTCATGTTAATTTATCTGGTGCGGTTAAATATCTATCTGTTGGAAATTATCGCGATGGTTTTTTTTTCCCTTTTTGATTTGGCAGTAGGTAATATTGTTTGGAAATATAATATAGCCATTTGTTAGGTCATTTGGAAAGTTTGTTTGTTTTTTTTTTTGGAATTTGGAAGTTCATATAATTTTTAAAGTTATGTTTAGTGGCACGTGTTTTTTATATTAGTAGGCGAAAATAGCAACATTCTGAAATTGTTGTAGTATGGGAATCATCGGAATTTGGGGAAAAAATCATTTTAAAATGGTTGGGTTTTAGAGATTGATTAAATTTTGAAATCGCTACAATTGGGGAAAAATCTGCGATTTTGAAAAACGTTTATATATTAAAAATTATTGAAAGTGGGCAACCTTCACATGTCACGGTCATAAAATCATGGGGATTCAAACAGTTTCTTTTCTTTTCTTTGAGATTTAAATTTCAAATTTGAATTTAAATGATCTAATATGTTTGTGTTTTTTTTCCACAAACTTTTCGAAATATTGGTCGATATGGAAAATTCAAGTTTTTTATATTTTATTTTCTGTTGTAAGCATTTTTTTTTAGTTATTTAGATGGACACAAAAAATTGCAAAAGTTTTAAAATAAGAAAAACAGAAAAAGAAAAGCAGGGTAAGAAAAAGAAAAAAAAGGCCAGGCCGAGCCAGCTGCGAAGCAGCCAGCCCAGCCCAACCTGCGGCCCAGTCGAGCAGCCCAGGCCCGCAGGCACGGCGTGGCGACGTCATCCGCGACGTCACCTGCCGGCGGCGGCCGAGCTCGGCTGAGCACGGCGACGGGCGCCCCAGCACGCTCCTGAGGCCGAAGTCGCGCAGATGCGTGCGAGGGAGGTGCGGCGGAGCCGGGAGGGCGGTGGTAGTGACCAAATGGTCGCCGGAGCGCCGGTGGCGAGCACGGACACGGCGGCGGATGCCGACGGACGGCGGCGATGATTGCGACGCGATGCGGCCGTCCCAGCAGGCGTCCGTCGGCGGAGATGGAGAGCGCGCGACGGCGCACCGCGCCGTGTCCTTCGATTTGTCCGCGGAGACGTGGTGCGGCGGCGGGCTGCGGCGGCGTCCGCGGCGAGCTCGCGCCGGCGCGTGAGAGAGGAGGGCGAAGGGGGGGGGGGGTTTCGTGGCATTTTTACAAAAAAGAACCCGAAGTTTTACGTAATTGCAAACAGGCCCCTCGCGGCGGTTTTTCTGTGAAGGGTATGGAATTTTCGGGCTCCCGTGTATCTCTTCGCAAAAAATTGCAGCGCGCTGGGAGGCTGACATGCGGGGCCCACCGCGCACTGTTCAACACTGTAGATTTTCTACAGTGCGAACTGTAGCTGCTACAGTAAACGGCGCGGAGAGGCCGCCAAAGTGCACAACTTTTATACACTCGCTATGCTACTCAAGCACTTCCCAACTGACAAGTAAAAAAAAAGTACTCCCAACTCTAAGGAATGTAGTGGACACTATAGGCATCAATAATGCAGATAATATGTACCATATCTCAAGTTAGTGCTGCTGGGCGGTCAACCTGAAATACGTATATTTTGGGATTTCTTCAATTGAGTGAAAAAGTGGTGATGGGTCGTTTAACAAGCTTTTTACAATCAACTGATGCTTAAACCTTTCGTTGACCTCTGAGACAGTCTGCAAGACGTTCGGAGCGTGAGTGCACTTCGAATAATTTCTTCCCATACTGGAGATCAGTTTTAGCATCTCGGTATCCCATAAAGGTATATCCATCTCATGCACAAGCTGATATGTTGAGTCATATCCGTAACCTTAGGAGCAAGTACTTCGGTAAACACTCTATTCCAGTTGCAAATGGTAAACCATGTTCATTGCCAAGTACAATTCCACAAGTGACAAGTATGCATCAGTCTAGAAGGCTGTTTGGTACTGTTGCATTGACGATCTTGAAGGCGTTAAAGAATGTATGAGTACGAAGGTAAGTCACGAGTTCTGTTTTGCTATTTCAGTTCTCAAGATTATGCCCGTATAGAGAACGTTGAAATTTGTTCTCTGTTCATCTAATATATGATCTTGTTTATACAGATGCTCGGACATTTAGTCTTAAATTTTATTCGGTCAAGTTTGGACAAGTGCACGTGATGTGTAAAACTTTTCTTCCTGTAAGTCTGTTGCTAAATACACGTGCAGTGATGAACTTAATTACTAGGTGCCATATAGCTACGGAGCTACCTTCTTTTGCAATCTGCACTGAGGTTGTTCCTAGCGTAGTTATGAATATGCAACTGACCTGTATGGTTGTATTTTACAGTATCTGTCATGTTTTAATGTAGTGAATACTCAGTATGCACAGCACAACAATGCAAGATGAGAAAATGCACATACACAGTAATACCAAATGAAGGATTAGCAAGCAATATAGAATATGCATAGTGTTGCTATTGTATATTTACACACTAGCACACAAGTTTTTAGCAGTTTTTCCAATGACAGATAATAAAGTGCTAGTAAATAAAAGAGTGCAATAATAATTGCAGAGAGTGGCCCAATCCTTTTTAGCACAAAGGACAAGTCGGTGGTTTTACTTATGATGACTAAACGCTCCTGAGGACACATGGAAATATCGTCAAGTGCTTTCGCTTCATACCGCTGATTAATTTTCAATGTTTTGATAAGTGTTGTATGGGTAAACCTATGCTAGTGCACCGCCCTTACTTGGACAAGTACACACTTGTGATTACACCTTTTGGAAGCTGCCGCAAATACAAGGGAGTAAATTTTTTTTTGTACAACACAAGGGAGTAATTAAGATAACTCTAAACACAGCTTTAAACTCTGGGATCCTACTACACTCCCTCGTGCACTAGCTTACCAACGGGGATTCAGGTTTCTGTCACTCCAGCAACCCCACAATAAATAAACTAAATACAAAATGCATTCCCTAGGCCCGTAAAGGTGAAATACCATGTAGTCGACATTCACATGACACCACTAGAGGAATAACACCACAACTAAATATCAAACCATTAAATATTACTCAACATAATTCCACTAATCGCAACAAGACTTCTCTCATGTCCTCAAGAACTAAACGAACTACTCACGAGACATCATATGGATCATGTTCAGAGGTGATATAATGATGGATAACAATCTGGTCATAAAAGTAATTCACCGACAAAACTCAATAGCATCAACCACAAGGAGTAATCAACACCGGGAGAGTCTCCCCAATGAACTAAACAAAGTACAACCCTAGATGTTACAGCGGAACGAAGTGGAGCGGCGGAGATGATGGTGCTGGCGGTGGAGATGATGGTGACAATGATCCCGATGAAGCCCGGCGGTGACGATGGCGGCGATTTTCCCCTCCGGGAGGGAATTTTCCCGGCAGTTTTCTCTCTGCCGGAGAGCTTTTTCTCCCTCCGTGGTTTCCGCCCCATAGAGGCGGCATAACATTTTCTTCGACGATGCCCCCGAGAGTTTTAGGTCGGGGAGATGATATACCCGAAAGGGGCTAGCCAGAGGTGGGCCAAGGCCGACAGACGACCCCTCGGCGCGCGAGAGGGTGGGGCCACGCTGAGGTGGCGTCTGGGCGCCCTGTGGCCCCCATCGATTTCATATTCTGGCTCCCCCATTTATCTGACAAAGTAGGAGTCTCTGAATTTTCTCGTAATTTTTGGAGTTCTAGAAATATAGTATCTTGACCATGCTTTTTCCAGCTGATTCCTGGCTCCGGCAGTTAAATCCCAATAATCGTCAAATATGCAAAATAAGATAAAATAACATAAGTATTGCACTCCAATATGAAATATATCAATGAATATGAGTGAATTATGATATAAAATAGTGATACAAAATGGACGTATCAATCATAAACTCTAGATAGTCTATTGACAAAAAAAGATAAATAAATGAAATAAGATTGCACTGATATTTCATAAGAATAAAGAATCTCACAGGTCGCACTGTATTGACTTCAGAAAAATAAACAAGCGCCCTATTTTTGTTTTTATAGAAATGTGGAACAAGAGCCTTCTATTTGTGTAAGGACGGAATCACATAAGGTACAGCCTATACATCCTTAGTGCAAAAAGCAGGAACTGTACAACAATTAACTCATGATACATGGATGACTTAACTCGTACAAGTCACAAGAAACCATTACCAGTGCATGACAACAAGGTAGGAACTAGATGGCTTAACTCATTTCCAACTTATATAAATAGCAACAAAAAGCATCTCATGTTGTCTCAGAGTACTTCGTAATGATCTCATACAAATTTGAAATCCATATTGTGAGGTATTGGAGTAATCCAAAATAGTCTATAGCCTATCTCGTCTTAGATGGTGTTTGTGGCTGTAAACACAAACGACAAGCTGTATCCCCAACCAAACCGAACAAATGCTCCGAGTAGTGCGTTTAGAGCCCTGATTTTGGCCCTTTGAGACAAATCTAATATTCGGAAGAGGAGGTCGAAAGATTCACTGAACGTGGCATCATAGCCTCTTGAGATCAATGGCGGATCTTGGGGGTGGACAGGGTGGTTCATGGACCATCCCGTGCCTCCCATTTAGCATATGTACCATAGTAGAAAAAATAAAAATAAACCTCCATTCCATATATCTTGTAAGATAAAAAAAGTTCCACTGTTAGACCACCCTGACATTTTTTTTTGAGTGTTAGCGGGATCACTGCTAAATCCATTGATTAGAAGGAGATGTTTGACAAGAAAGGGTGGGTGGAAAAAGTAGAGCATGAAGAATTTGCATTTTCCCTTTGAGACAAACCTAATGTCCGGAAGAGGCGAGAAAATGACAAAAAACCACCACAATTAAACACAAGACGACGATGAACCACCACCTTAGGGCTTTGTGACACATAAATACTTCTTTTCGGGCTATACTGTGACGAAAAGCACTGATCTCTCGTGGTTAGCCTACTAATCATTTTTCTGTCAGGTGGGACCCACTGTCAGTGCACACGTGGTAAAAAAAATAGATAAAAATAAAAATATGAAGTCAACGCTCGGCAGGATCATCCGCCCCGCGCGGCTCCTCGGCCCGGCCGCCGCCGCGCGCCTCTCCGGCGAGGTCGCCGCCTAAGAGCATGGCCTCGCAAGACTCGTCGTTGTCGGAGACCTCCACGACGCGACGCCAGAAATTCCTACACCCCGGGGCGACCTCCCCTGTCCCTGCTTCTTCCTAGGCGCCATAGCGAAGGATGTGACGCGCCCCAGGAGTTCTGGCTCCGGCAAGCCGCAACGCCCGTGGCATGGTGGTGGGGATCGGGGTGGTGGAACAGAAGGAAGCTGCCAGGGCCGAGCTGGCAGCCGCAGGGCGGCGTCTAGCAGCGAGATCCGCATCCAGCAGCTTCGTGGCCGCATGGCGTCGCGCGACGGGTGCAGCGTGGACTACTACGCGCTCCTCGGCTGGAGCAATTTCGAGCCGTGCTTCGAGCCCGAGCTTCGATCCCGTGCTTCGAGCAATTTCGAGCAATCCTCCTTCGAACCCCTCGCTTCCCGTTTTCAATTTCGAGCTGGAGCAAGCAAATCGTACCCGCCCGAGCTCGGCCGTGCTGTTCTTCGTCAGACATCAACATGACGCCCAAGAAATTAAATCCAGGCGTGGGAGCGGTCGTCGAGGACGCGGAGCGCGGCTGCCGCCGCTCCGTCGAGCCTCCTAGTCCTCTGCCGGCCTCCTTCCCTCCCGAGTTGCGCGGATCGTGCGAGCTACCGACGACCACGACCTGGCCGCACAAACTTCTACCAACCGAGCTGTGCGTCGACGAACAGTGTCTGTCGGGGAGCTGGGCGCCGACGACACGGTGCTCGCCGAGATCGGACGCGGCGCTAGAGGGAGCTTCGAGCCGACACTGCCGCCCTTCCAGCTCGCCGGGCCCATGGAGCTCTGGGCCCACGGGCATGGGCAGGCACGCGCGAGCTGCCGGCCGGCGAGAGCAAGGGCAAGAGCAGGAGCATAGCTGCGTGGTGCAGACGCTCTTCGACGGTGAGAGCCCGTACTCGTGCTTCCCGCCGGCACACACTTCGGAGCTGTTGTACCCGCCGGCGGCGCGACCGCGCGGGTGGGGGTCAACGGGGAGCTGGGCGCGTTCCTGGGCACCTTGGCGCTGCACATGGCGGCGCTCCCGCCGGAGCCCGAGCCGTCGCCGGAGAGAAAGGGGATCGGGCCGCTGCTCCATTGACTTGGTTATTTATTTCTTTTTTTATTATCCAGTTTTTTGACACGCAGGATTGACAGTGGGCCAGCCTAGTCAGAAAATCTGTTATTCCATCAAATACGTGCCACGTCGGATCTGACGAGAGACCCCACTTGCCAGAAAACGTGTTAGCAGAGTTAAACAGATAAATTAGTGCTTTGTGTCACAACATAGCCTCAATAGAGTTATTTATGTATCAAAAAAGTCCAAAGGTGCTAGTTTCGCGTCGTCTCGTGTTCAATTGTGGTAGTTTTTTGTCATTTTCTCATTAAGTGAACGAGCCATCATAGTCGAAATCTGTTTCGACTCGTATGTTCGGATGATCGTACTATCTGGATCACAAAAGTTTCTCGTGGTCCCCACCACACCTGTGTATTATGCAGTGTATTCTTAGCATGTCTCCTATTTGCACAGTACCTGGACGACGCATCATAGCCTCTAGATCAATGGCGGATCTTGGTGGTGGACATGGTGGTTCATTAGCCACCCCGTCCTTTCCATATAGCCTATGTACCATAGTAGAACAATTAAAAAAAAGCCTCCATTCCATAATTCTTGCCGGATAAAAAATTCCACTATTAGACCACCCTGACATATTGAGTTGGATTTGCCACGGCTTTAGATCATCATCAATAGTGTAGTTAGCATAAAAAATTAATAGATACCCAGGTATTATCCAATGACCAATTTGTTGAATGCAATATAACTGTGTTTTCCTAGTCATGGACATAGTTTATGTCAGCATCAATGAGTAGCATATTGTTGGTGAAAACAATAAGGCTGGGTAGACCCAAGTCGTTGATATGCTACGAGATTTCTTAAAAAGTGTCTTTTGTCCTTAGCGATATATCACAGCAAGATTATTATATAACATGTTCTTAAACCATGAAGTTGTTAATGTTATACATTCACGAAGTGTTGCTTTGATTTTGTCAAACATCACGTCGTAAACAGGGTGATCAAAAAGGCAGTTGCTGGGTAATTCCAAAGGTGTATATTAATCTTAGTGTTCATACATGAGAATTACTCCTCTATCAAAAGAGAGATACATCCCGGCCCCACTGGGTATGAGAGATATCTAATATATTCTGCAGACAATGCATGATGAAGTTTTATCGTGTGGGATATCGTAATACGAGAACGAGTAAAAGGATACTTACCGGTTAACGAGATAGACAAAGATATAGTGAATCGAGAATTGATTCATGTAAATATGAGAATACCTAATCTTGGGTAAAGTTCAGTATCAGGAGTAATGAGAATGATATATTAAATAGCCAACAAGTTTAGCAAATTAACTGTATAACGGTAGTGGTCAATGCAGACATCCATGGTCCTAACATTGACCGTTGATTAGATAAGTACTTCTAATCATAGATACTTGTTATCGAACATATAGGGGTCACACACTTAAGTTAGATCTGTTTAGTTGTGTATAATGGTTGGTCTGAAATATAGAGAGAGTATCACTGGAATAGTGTTTCCGCGTGATCGATATATCTAACATATATCAGAGAGATTAAATATGCAGACGTTGGATGCCTCAGGGTGATTGATAGGAATTGTTTCTATTGCTGTTAGATTTCTTCCGAGAGTTTATATAAGGAGAAAATATTTATCCAAAAAAATTGTGTGCGGACACTAGGTGTCCCGGATCATATAAATAGGTTTATATGATAAGTAATGAATTCCGGGAATTTTCTGTTAAAGGACATATTAAGTTTGGAATTAATTAGACAAAATTATATAAAAGGAAAATATTTAAAAGAAATTAAAAAGGCAAAGACCCACAATGAGGCTGCCACATGGGCCCTAGGGGCCCACATGGCAGCCGCACCACCCTAGGGTGGTGGTGGGTCGGCGCATGGGCAAGGAGGGGACGGAGGCACCCCTCCTCCCTACCCGCGAGTGGGCCCCATGACCCATGTGGGGCCGGCGCCTAGGGTTTGGGGTGGCACCCTAACCCTAGGTCGGTGTGGCCAACCGGGTGGGGCCCACCCCATGGTGGCGGCGGATGAGGGGGATGGTTTTGCCCCTCCTCCAAGCATCCCCTCCCCCTTGTCCTCCTATATAAACCCCCACCCTCTCCCTTTTGGGAACACACAAGTTTCTCTCAAGTTCTCCCTTTGGAGGAATTAAGAGTTGGGTTCTAATCCACGGGGTTTTGAGGTTCCTCTCCCTATAGATTGATATCCAATCTTTCTTTATATATCTTTCTCATGTGTTGAGATCTCCATCTTCATACACCAGTAGATGCTTAGCGCTGATAAGTGAAATTCTGCTGAACTAGACCCGACGGATGTGTGCGAACTCTAAGAGGGATCAGGCGTCAGAGCCCCGACGCTTGACCCTCGCTCTGTCGGATCAAGATAGCTGGACACGGGAGTCGACAACATTCTCTCCGCTAGGCTTAGCCCAGAGAATCTTCCTAATGCTTCATCAACTTCGTCATTAACACCTCTTCCGCTTCAACGGTATTGGTAACGTACTTCGTACTAGATCATTAAATTGTTATTCTCTTGTATCTTCATAGATGATCTTGGCTGTTGCATAGTATGTTATACGGAAAATTTTAAATTACCGTTACGCAACCCTACAGGATCGTCCCAGACTCCGCCACAATAAGGTACTCCCTCCGATCAGAAATGGTTGACACAAATTTGTCAAATACGGATGTATCTACAAAGTAAAATATGTATAGATACATCCGTATTTAGAAAAATCTATGCCGATAATTTCCGGAGCGAGTATTTTCTCTGGTAAAGATTCCATCCTAAACTTAAAAACAACGGTTATTATAAGGTTTTTGCCCTTTTATAGGATCCGCTAGATGTTGTAACCGGATATAGCTACATGCGGTTGGTGAATACTGTTTTCCGTCTTTGTACTTGTAAATTGAATTCTAATTTTTGATCCGTTGTGGCTTGATGCGCTAACTTGATCCTGACTTTTTTCACACAACTTATGGGTGTGCCTGGACGTGAGCGATGGCTATAGCGTGCTCGCCTTTCTCCCGAGTGCCACACTTGGCGCGTAATTGAGCCAAATAAGAGCATTACTAGTAGTACCCCTAAATCCCCAAACCCCTAAAAATAACTGCTTTTTTACAGTTTGCGCGGAAAAAAAGCCGTAGACTAGAACCCCTAAATCCTCAAACCCCTAAAAAAATTTAGAGGTTGGACCTGCAAACCCCCTGCTGGCCGGTAGAAGTGAGGGTTGGGGAGCAAAATCCCTCCCGACCCGCACTCGACGCCACCCACGCGCGGGAGGGAGTATTCAGCCTCCCCAACCTCCCCACTCCCGCCTCCTCCCCCGGATCCGGCCGCCGCCGGCCGCCCGCCGCCATCCCCGCCGTCCCCGCCATCCCCGGCCGCCCTGCGCCGCCGTCCCCGCCATCCCCGGCCGCCCTCCCGCCTCCCCGCCCCGGATGCCGCATCGACGCGGGTCCCCGGACGACGCCGCCCCGCCCCGGACGCCGGCCCCGGTCACCTCCTCCTCTGCCCCGGTGGCCTCCTCCTCTGCCCACGCCCGCCGCCATCCCCGCCGCGCCCCTCCCGCCTCCCACGCGGGCCCCCGACGCCGCATCGACACGGGCACCCGACGCCGCATCGACGCCGGCCCCCGACGCCCACGCCGCCTCCCACGCCGCCCACGCCGCCTCCCACGCCCAGGCCGCCACCGCCTCCTTCCCCAGGCCGGCTCCCGCCCCGCTCCCCGGCAGCCAGACCCGAAGGTGAGCAATTGTTGCTCTTTTTAATTTTTCAGTTTTTCATTTTTGCTTCATTGGCACTCACAATTGTTGCCACTCGGTATGTAGATGGAGGTGAACAACGACGACATGGACTCGTTGTCCGATTCGTCGGATTGGTCGTCATCCGACGATTCGGACATTGACGAGTTGTTGCAAGACGACGACGTCGAGATGATGAGCCTCCTCGTCGACGTGCAAGCGTTTGAAGACCGCGCGAAGCTGATGGATCAGAGGAGAGGGTCGAAGATGGGGCGAGTCACCATCTACCGGAACCGCGCTCTCGGACATGAGCATTTGATGCAAGACTACTTCGACGAGGTACCTACATACCCTCCTCGCCTCTTCCGCAGAAGGTACCGAATGCGCCGTAGTTTGTTTGTGAAGATTGTCACCGATTGTGAGGCCGCCTCCCATTACTTCAAGCGTCGTAGATCCGCCGCCGGTATCATGGGGTTTAGTGGATACCAAAAGATATCGGCGGCAATGCGGGTACTCGCCTATGGCATACCCGCGGACTATACCGACGAGTATATTCGCATTGGACAAGATACAACCACGGAGTCCGTCCGTAGGTTTGCAAAGTTGGTCATCCGGTTGTATGGTGAAAAGTATCTTCGAGCACCAAACGAGGAAGATACGAAGAGATTGATGGAAATCAATGAAAAAAGGGGATGGCCGGGGATGCTAGGTAGTCTTGATTGCATGCATTGGACATGGAAAAATTGCCCAAAGGCATGGCACGGCATGTATTGCGGTAAAAGCCGTGATGCTACCATTGTGCTTGAGGCCGTGGCATCGGAGGACACATGGATTTGGCATGCATATTTTGGGTTGCCCGGAACACTCAATGATATCAATGTGCTCAATAGATCTCCTTTGTTTAAAAGATTAATTACTGGGGATGCTCCAACTTGCAACTACAAAGTCATGGACAATGAGTACTCAATGGGATACTATCTCACCGATGGCATTTATCCCGAGTGGGCTACTCTTGTGAAGTCCATCAAGGAGAAAAATGGGGTGCCCTTAACTCGAAAAGAGGCTCATTTCACCAAGGCACAAGAGGCAGCCCGCAAGGATATTGAGAGAGCTTTCGGTGTTTTGCAAGCAAGGTTTGCCATAGTTCGGGTCCGGCTCGGTTTTGGGACAAAAAAACCTTGGTGAACATAATGAAATGTTGTGTGATTCTACACAACATGATCCTAGAGGATGAGAGAGGGTTAAACTTGCCTTGTTTCTATGACAATGTTGGTACACGTGTGCAACCGGAAAGAAACCCTTGTCGCGTACAAGCTTTTCTTCAAGCACATCGTGAGATTAAAGATGCAACCATTCATGGTCGGCTCCGGGATGATCTAGTAGAGCACCAGTGGCAGTTGGATGGGCTGCGCCGTGGCGCATGATCTACCTTTGTTTTACTTTTCTATGTCCTATTTGATTCGAACAATTATTGTTGTAATTTGCTTCAACATTGTTGTAATAACTTGAATGATTATTATGTGCTTGAAAGTACTATTCAGTGTTGTAATAATAACTAGAATGATTATTGTTTTATGTCTAATGTGATGAAATTTGTGATATGTCAAATGATGAAATGTGATGAAATTTGTGATATGTCATATGACAGTTTTAAAGGTTAGGGTTGAGGCAAAGACTAGAACCCTCAAATCCAACCCTTATAACGGAATGCCCCTCTTTTTCAACCCTTAAAAGTGCAAAAAAAAGGCCAATTCTCGACCCTTAAAACGCTAGAAGGGTTTGAGGGTTTGAGGGTACTACTAGACATGCTCTAAGCTCCTCACCGCTATCCTGTTGGCACAACACTTCATAGGAATAATTCATATGGGAAAAATCGTTTTTTTTTTTGAAAATCCTTCAAACCAAAGATGCCCCACAATGGTTCGCCGGAGGTAGAATGAAACTGTTTAGGGCGTGCTTGGATTCCAGGTAATTGGACAGGAAATGGCCGGTAATTTTCTACCACCTCCGAACGTCCATAATTCTGTGCTACGATCCGTCGTTTTTCAGCGGGTGGAAATAAACGGGGAACCAAGCGGGCCTTATTGTTTTTTGAGGGTTAACAGACTGTTTATTGAGAGCAGACACGGAAGATTAACAGGCTCACTGCCCACACCCATGTGAGGCCCAAGGCCTGCATCGATGCGTGAACGGATCAGATCAGATGGGCCTGCAAATCCAGGCACAACATTACTGAAGTAGGAAGCCCAGCCCTAAACGCAAACGCCGCCCTGAGCTTCTTCCTCCAGAGCTCCATCCCCCATTGCTCCGCGCGGCGCGACACCCTAACCTACCCGGCGGCCCCTCTCTCTCTAGCCGTGATGGCCTCTTCGGCGACGACGGAGGTGCTCATGCTGGAGGCGCCACCGGCCGAGGCGGCGGGGGTGCCGTGGCGCGCGCCGCCGGACGCCGAGACGGTCGACGCGCTGCCCTACATCGACGGCGACTACGGCGACCCGGCGGTCAAGCGCGAGGTCGACCGCCTCGTCGAGGAGGAGATGCGCCGGGCGCACCGGAAGCCCGCCGACTTCCTCCGCGACCTCCCCCCCGTACCCTCCGCTGGATTCCAGGTGGGTGCCTCAGCCCTATGTTTCTTTCTACTAGGACCCCGGGTAGCTGTTCGTCGCCCATGTCATGTTTTCTCTCTGATCTGCGTTTATAGCTGGACTCACTGAGATTTTCTTTGTTTTTTTTTCCTTCTCGTTTTAGCTTTTGGAGTTTTGATAGTGTATTAGGTTTAGGATTGTTCTACAATTTTTTCTTCAACATTATAATTTAGCTAGGAATTGTCTCTTTCGTGGATGAACTGTGCAATTAGGAGTTGGTTGTAGAAAGAACTGGTCTGAAATAAGGTTTCATTGTCAGATGTGTAATTGGAGAACACCGTAACAGATCAACACATCCACTAGCCCAGAAAAGAAGCACTCAACTACAATGTTTCAGTCTTATATGGTACGGAGTAGATGTTTATTTCTGAGGGAATCAAGACAGCTCATGAACACGGATATCTTTTGTTTTCATTCAACCAACCACTCTCTGCTATTGTTACAAAACCTATGTCAGTCATTTTAGTTGAAAAATACTTCATGGACGCGAGAACAAATTAGTAATTACTACCGAATGATTTCTTCAACATTAGCATATTTTAGGTCGAATTGGCTCTTTCGTGGATGAACTGTGCAATTAGGAGTTGGTTGTAGGAAGAACTGGTCTGAAATAAGGTTTCGTTGTCAGATGTGTATTTCGAGAACAACGTAGCAGATCAACACATCCACTAGATCAGAAAAGGACTCAACTATGATGTTTCAGTCTTATATAGTTGATGTGAGGGAATCAAGGTTACTCGTCAGCTCATGAACACGGATATCTTTTGTTTTCATTCAACCAACACTCTCTGCTATTGTTACAAAACCTATATCAGTCAATTTAGTTGAAAAATAATGCATGGGCTTGATTTCGAGAACTAATTAGTAATTACTACTGAATGTTTCTCCTATTATCGGCTGTTTTGATGGGATCAAAACTGAACTATTGACAAAGTATCCATCGTTTGCTGTTGTCAACACCAAACAACACTATAAAGCTTCCTAGGTCTATTGAATTTGTGTAAAAAGTGAATTTCGCTATAGTATTTGAATGAGGATTGTGGTTCAATTTTCAGACCCTAGTGTAGGCTGCAACGCTGTTTAGTTACTAAGGTCATGTCTTTCGTATCATAATACCTGGAGGAAAAGATTAACCCTCTGCTTAAAACATTATAATTTCCCACTATTGCATCTTCCACTTGTAAGCTGGTATGGAGAGCAGCCCCTGATTGTCATGTGCCTTTAACTTTGCTGAAGCAATTAGAGAGTAAATTTACCATAGATGCAAGATGCACCACAAGCAGTACATCCAGTAAAATTGATGCCGTTTTATGTAGTAATGCACACTGAAGGACAATATTGGTTGCTTCTTTGCCTTTGGCTTTGTAAAAAATATTACCATATTGGAAAAAGGTGCAGACCAGGCAAAAGCTGATCCATTATCTCATTCCTTGTTCTGTCTGCGTGAAGCTAAAATTATGTAATCTGCACCGAGGTTAACACACTATCTTAGACCTACAATATTATGACTAGAGGTAGCTTCAGTGCTTGGGCCATGCACTGACGAATTTATTTCAGGAAAAAACTGACACGTACTAGCTGAATTGCAACTAGATTGAAAGGACAATTCTCACCTTGATTCAAAGAGTTCTCTTACTGTGTAAAGAGATATTGTTATAGTTCCATGCTCATATAACATGGGGAGTTTATGCCATATTTTTTACTTTTTTCCATGCGCCTCAAAATGAGCCGATTTCCACTATCATTTAGACAACTGACTGAAAAGCCAAAAACATCAGTTTCAGCTGAGCACCAGTAAATGGTAACTGCCATGGCGCCACCTACTGCTAACAGGCTCAAAGTACAAGTGTTCCTGCCATATGTTTTGACATAGTTTGTCCTCTATTAATTGTGTGCGTGACTCTCTCTAATGCCACTCAAGTAAGCAACTAAAACACTAATTTGGTGGAAATGTTGCCTCAGAAATAGAAGGAAGCATTTGTAAACTAAAACTTGAACTACGTCTAGTTTGGACGTGACTCTCTCTAATGCCACTCAAGGAAGCATTTTTTTTTGGATGTGCCTCGGAACTCAACTAACAATTAGTTTTGTAGCTAGGCCGTTAGGCGTTCACACAACTATTTCATCATTTGCCTCACCTGATCTCTGTTAGCAGTTCAAAAGGCTGACTTGTTAAGTTTTTCATATGCATCAATAAAGCTACATGCCCAGCATAAATTGCATATCTGATGCTACTTAGCACACACAGGTATGCATAAATTGTAAAATTGTTGCAGAGCAGATGATTTTGTGTAGACATTATCCAAAATCAATTAAATGGTCATTATTTTCTCGTGGCAGGTTTTGACGATAATGTATAATTGGGGAGACTTACATATTTTATTTTATTTAGATTTTTATTTGTGAAGGTAAAGGTATCATGCTCTCACTTAGCATTTTTGTTTTAGGATCATCCTATGCTTGCGAAAGAGTATGAACGTGTTAGAGCAGGCAAGCCACCTGCAACCATAGAGATGTCCCGCTATGGTTTGGAGCCACCTCCAACAAACAAGCGGAATGATGTGGCTGCTTGGAGGCAAGCTTTACGAAATGCTCAGAGCCAGCTGCAGCATCAAATTATAAGGTAAGGTTGGTTACTGCATTTGAGGAATCATGTGCTGTGACTCGACATTTTTCTATAATAGAGATACACATTGACAGCTTGATTGGCCACTAAGGCAGCTTGTTTATAACAGTTTCAGTTATGAATACGAATGTTGTGTATCTGTGAAGCCATACGAACATATGATTGCAAAGGAACTTCCATAGTGTTTTTTTAGTGCTATGTTTAGGATATTGATGGACTTTTCCCACAGAAAATCGCATTTACTAATAAGGTAAACACACTGAGCACTGAATTAGAAATCTAGCCTCAAAGATCAAGCAGTAGATTGCATTTAGCTGCATCAGACTCAGGATCAAGTTGACCAACGTCTGTCTTTAACATGCCCTGCTGACCATTATGTAGGAATTACCAATGTTTTTTCCATTACCATAATACTAGCTTGTAAAATTTCTATGAACAATGCGTGTTTGTAAATTATATGGTCAAATGAAAACCAAATTCAAAAGGGTAGACTCTTTAACAAAGTGTTCTGCAGTCTGTTTGGAATGGCAAGCAAAATGTTGTTCTGATGCAAGAGCTAATTCGTTTATACATACTATAGTAATCATTGGTAGAATGGAATGTATCACAGTGCTCCTAGTTTGACATTCTATAACAACCATATTGATGACAATGCGTACTCCAAATTTAGTTTATGCTTTTGATTGTGATATACTGAGGTGTAAGGCTTTGAATTTCTTAGCTTCAGTTGAGGTAAGGATTTTTATTTAGTAGGTTATGTCTTTTTGTTTCACCTTGTGCATATGGTTCTTATCATGTATTGTCCGTTATTGATTTCAAACATACTTCTTTGTTTTAGATGAAGTTAGTGTTTCAGGATTGAGAATCTGGAGCTTATGCTGAAGCACGGTGTTGAGGTTTGGAAGCTCCAGAACAGGAAAATGGAATCGGTTTTGTCTAGGTAATTTGTTTTCGCGATATGTCCTTGACAGTGCTGTATCACTTTGATTTCAGTGCTGTTCATATCGTTTCTGTTTTCCTTGAATTTCATTTGACATGGTTCAGTTTGGTGTCTGCGTTATCTGTATTGCCCTATGTCGAAGGTTACTAAAAACTAATATTTCTGTAGCTGGTCTCACATCTGTGATGCATCAGTTTTAGTGTAGCATAGACATCCATGGGATTCTGAAGCACATGCTTGACTATGCTTTATTATTTTGCATGCATTCATGGCCTCTACAAAGTTGATATGCCATTAAGTATGTGCTAACCTTATACTTTGTAGGATGCAAAAAATGGCTGTGGAATACAACGAAAAGATAGAAACCGTCAACCGTGAGAGGAAATTTCATCAGGTAGCAAACCGTTGATCTCCTGTCCTAAATTTGTAGCAATTGTGACCGTACTTTGCAGACAACTGATAATCTTTTTTCAATCAGCAAAATACGGGCGGGCAACTCCATGCGTTGACAGTAGAATGGCAGGAACTGTGTCAGAAAAATATAGCTATTCAAGCTGCCTGTGTTGATCTGCAGAATCAGATTGATCAGCTTAAACTTGAAGCTAAAGAACAGTATGATCTCCCTCCCCTGCCCTTGTTGCCTCTCTCTCCCTCTCTTTACGAGTCATGACAAATCCTTTCACAGGGGAATGCCAGTGGATGACAGCAATGGAACTAACCTGCAAGCAGCAGTAGGGATTTGAGGTACCATTCGCTATTTTATTCATGGAAAAAAATGCAGTATCCTTCAGTTTGTCTTCCAGTTAAGGCGCCATCACTCAGAATGCCTTTTGTGTTGTTGACAGGTTGAGATGTTTCTACAGACACAGATGTAGGAAGGAAGAAGCTGTGATGACACAGGTTCCATGAGATGTCAGCTAGAGGTTCCATTAGCCACCGTGCTTACTTGACCTGCAACTGTGAGTTCGAGATACGAACCCAGGTATCAGCCAGGTACCTTGACAAATCCCATGTGTTGACTGTGTCACATGACAGCATGAGCTGGTGAACACCTGCTAGAGGAACAGCTTAAGTGCATGTATTGTTATCTGGTGAAGTGTTAGTGCTCTGTGGCAAGAGGAACATAATTCCCATCTTATTTGTTCATTGGCTCATTGCAAACGGCGCCGACTTATCAGGGTGTAAATTTGTACGTTTTAACATTGAAGTATCAGCTGAATCTTTGGTCTATCTAACTCTGCTTGCTTCAGAAAATTTCTAGCGTCTTCTATTGCCTGTTTACTATTTTCCCGGCACGTCGACCAGTTGGCAAGGGCAGCGGGTGCGCACCCAGCCCACCAGGGTTCGAGTCCCTGGACTCACCTAAGGTGCTCATGGTTGTTTCTTCTATAAAAAAAATCAACAGGGGCTAGTCCCTGTTGGTCTCATTTTTTTACTATTTTCCCGGTAAATGTAATGGGAGCTGCTACTCTTCAGTTCGTGGCCTATGTTCTTGCAGACTCGACTGAGTTGTGCTCGACACCAAAGAATTGAGAAGAGTTTCAACCAGGATTCTCATAGCGAAGACATATGAGTTTGCCAAATGGTTTTGGTAATGTGGTTTTTGGAGGAATTGGCGATAATCCTGTGGCATTATATTAGGCTGAGACACTCGGATGAACTTTTCCCAGTCTGTTGTTTTGCATCAACATTTTACTGTTATGATTCTAGAAATTAAAATCCTTGCGAGATTAACATAGTAACGTGATTATAAACTCTTTTTATCTATTGACAAAAAAATGAACAAGCCGAAATAAGATTGCACTAATATTTCTTAAGAATAAAGAATATAATAGGTCGCACTGTTTTGACATTCAGAAAAATAACCAAGAGTCATATATTTGTGTAAGGACGGAATCACACAGGCTACATCCTTGGTGCAAACGCAGGAATTGTACAAGTAACTCATCCTTGGTGCAGTGGCGAGAAACCATTACCAGTGCACGACAACAAGGCAGGAACTAGAGGGCTTAACTCATTTCCAACATATATAAATAGCTAAATAGGGCATCTCGTGTTGTCTCAGAGTGATATGTTCGTAATGTTCTCATACAAATTTGAAAACCATATCGTGAGGCATTTGAGTAACCCAAAATAGTATATAGTCTATCTCGTCTCCCATGTCACCGTAAACACCAATGACAAGTTGTAAATCCATCTTCTTCCCAATCAAACCAAGCAAATGCTCCAAGTAGTGCATCTAGAGCCCTGATTTTGGCCCTTTGAGACAAACATAATACCTGAAGGAGGAGGTCGAAAGGGCTCTATGAGCAAGGCACCATAGATCGTCGTTGCAAAACCATAGGGCATCGAGTTGTCCCTCTCGCCAAGCAAGGTGCTGGTTGATCCACTTTGTTGGTGGAACAACTCGTTGTCTGCAAGAATGTCGCGAAAGTTAGCGATGGTGCTCTTGTGCCTCGGTGACGACATGGTGTGTGATCCCCGTCGCAAAACCATAGGGTACCGAGTTGTCCCTCTCGCCAAGCAATTGATCCATTTTCTTGGTGGAACAACTCGTTGTCCGCAAGAACATGGCGAAAGTTAGCGACGGTGCTCTTTTGCCTCGGTGACGACATTGTGTGTCCAGATGTTCTCTCCAGGAATGGCCTTGGCAAAGGAGACAATTATTGCTAAAAGCGGTGTGTTGTCAAATCAAATAGAGTTGTGTTTGGAATCATCATATTTTTCTTCTGAAATATCAGAAACGTGTTACTCAAATGCAACGAGCTAAGAGCATCTCTAGCAGAAAACTTAAAAGTCGCAGAATATTAAAATAACCGTTGTTTACAGTTTCGAACTTTAGAAACGGAAATAGTAGAACCCTTAAAAGCCGCCGACCCGTAAACGATTTTGAGGGCGCCCGTGAATTCGTCCTGCGAAACCGTTAACATGAGATTTTCGCGGCCGAACTGAAGGGTCCCCGTATACTCGAAAAGCAGTTAGCGGGAGGGAATGTTCAAGGACGGAATCCGGCGGAGGACCACCGGAATCAGCGAAACTAAAGCAGCAGCTGGCAGACCGTGCTCGCCTGCCACAGGGCCTCTACGCCGGCCCGATGGCGGCGGCGTCTGCGAGGATGGGCGGCGGCCGTGAGGAGCAGCAGCGACGGCCGCGGCCACGAGAAGTAGCCGCGGCGCCGGCAGGCGGCGCCCGGGAGGACCGCATCAATCCATCCATGTTGTACTGGTACGAGCTAGCTACTCCCATCAATGAATCGATCGATCGATCCATGTGCCACAACTACAAGCACGCACGGGAGGAAGAAGATGGGGAAAAATAGAAGAAAAAAACAGAGAAATATTCGGAAATATTCTGTTTTAAAGTTAGGTTTTACGGTTTCTGCTATGTCGCGTCTCGTTTTGACCTAAAAAATGCGAGGTTCGCGAACCGTAAACCAGTTTTAAGATTCCGCGGTTTAAGGTTTTTGCTAGAGATGCTCTACGAACCGTAAACCGGTTTTAAGGTTCCGCGGTTTAAGGTTTCTGCTAGAGATGCTCTAAGTTCTTTCGTATGCTACTTTTGCATGAACAACAAATATGAAAGCCATAATTTAAAACGGCTCCGAGGAGCATATATTCGTGGTAAAGAAAATGACATCCATAATGTAAAAAGATCCTAAAACATTTACACATGTTCATGTACTTATCCTCTGTGCACATGTAAATATTTACAGATGAATTAAAATAATTGCGGCTTGTGTAAAAAGACCAATTTGGTGCTCAAATATTGCTTTTTAGAGCATACTATTATTATTATTATTATTATTTTGACATGGTATATGCTTTTTATTCACGAAAATCTGCCGACATGAACATGTAAAATGAAATGAACATTTCTTTTTTTTGAATTTAGTAAAACATTTTAATGATCTTTACTGTTCACATGGAAACCATATGGAAGACAAAACACCACCTTAGTATGAAAGACAGCCATACCTGAATAATATAAAATACTACCTCCGATTGAGAATGATTGACACATTTTTGTGTGTGTGTGTATATATATATATGCGTACAATTGGACACACATACTCGAGGTATGTATAACATGTAGATACCTCGAATACGCATACCCAAGGGTATGTGTACCTCCTATATACCCGACATTTTCATACGCGAGTTATATGTGCCGTCTACATACCCAAAATATATTGTATTCTATCCTGATGCCCGGGCACCAGGGAGCATCTGTTAATTTACCTATATATATGTATCTAGATGTATTTTAGTGTATAAATGCATCCATATTGAGGCAAATCTGTGTCAATCATTTCTGATCGGAGAGAGTATTTTTTAACCACGTATATGAAAATAATTATTTTATCATATAAAAAACATTTGTATCCGGTGCACGAGCCAAGCATTCCATATCTTTGCAAAAGCTGACCGTACCTTATTGGTCTCTTGTGATCGGAAACTGGGGAGACGTGTCATCCTCCCCTCCTCTAAACCTAAAGTATTTAAAGGAGTTTTCCGATGCTCTCATAATCTAAGCTGGCGAATTAGGTGGCTTAGTCCTCTTGGTCACTCACTTGTCGGTCCTAATTGCATTTTTCGAATTCACCTGGGCCTTCGTCACTGTGGCGCCGCAACACGTCCAAGCTGCCCCCATTCCCAAATCTCAAATCCCCAATCCCGTTCGCCAAGGAAGCCATGGCAACGATGTCCGCCTCCTGCCACTCCCCAGCTCGCCTCTCCATCTCCTGGTAGAGAAACAGCTTAAACTCATGTATTGTTGTCTGGTGGAGTGTTAGTATTACGAGTATATGGCAAGAGAGAAACATTGCAAACGGGTGCCAACGGAGTTTGCACGTTTTAACATTGAAATATCAGCTGAATCTTTGGTCTATTTAACTCCGCTTGTTTCAGAAAATTTACATGCGTCCGCCCTGAAATTGTCTATTTACTATCTCGTCCGCCAATGTAACGGGAGTTTTTACTGTTCGGTTCGTGACCTATGTTCCTGCAGACTTGTAGTACGAATCAGGCCAGTACCCTTCTATCCAGTATCAAAACGTGCTAGACTGAGTTGTTGCTCAATACTAGAGAAATGAGACGAGTTTCGATCAGGATTCTCAATTTCTCACGGTGGCATATGAGCATGCAACGGTTTTGTGATGCGGCTTTTGGAGTACCCATAATTGGTGACAATCCTGCGGCATAGGATTAGGCTTAGATGTTCTGCTACTGCTAAGGTCTGGTCGAAATTAACAAGAAATGGGCATCTCTCGGTTTAGTCTCTGCATAGTGTCTATTCTTGAAATATGCGAAAGAAAAAAATGATTCTATCTTTTTGTGGTGTAAAATAGGATCTTTATTATTTTCTTCTGTTTTTAGTTGCATAGAGCCTTTCAATATTATGGTTTACGTCGAAGAATAATAAGGCACATTCTCAGCTCTGGGAAGATAGGCCATATCCCATAGGGTTTCTTGCCTCCCTCCCGTCCGCACAACCACCGATCTTTCTCATCTCCTATGGCTTTAGGGTGATGTAGGTGCAGTGGATTGGGCCAGGGAAGGGCTATGTTTTTAGGTGTTTTTTCTGGCTTGATTTGTGTCCTACTCAAAAAGACAAGGTCGTGGCTCCCTGAAGATGGAATAGGGTTCTCTCCGCCTAGCCCTCGTCTCGGCGGTGCGTCTAGCGTTATCGGAGAGCATGTGGAGATGTGTCTCCAGCGGATTTTGCAGTTTCGGTCGGTGTTTGTCTTTGGTGGATCCATCTGGATCCAGTTTTTGTTCGTCTGCGTGCGTGTGTTTACAGATTGGATCATTTGGGTCTACGATTCTCTTCGTCGGCGATGATTGTTGTTCTGATGCGCTGGCCGGTCCCGTGGGATTTTAACTTGATGACTTCCCGACTTTGTAATACAACAAGGATTGTCCGGCTCCGGTAAGGGAGGGGCGATGACAGCAACGCGTCTTCGGCTTGCTCCAGTGCTTGTGGTCGTTGCTAGGTGGTCTATGAACCTAGATGTAATATCTGTAATTTCTTGTGTTCTTTGTAGTGTCAAATAAATTAAAAGTTTGTTTCCAACAACATAACCTTAATTAAGCAGTTTGAGTTACAATAGGCTCACTGGAGAACTACATCAGGTCCATAACTAAGACATGCAGCAGTTCTCCCCTCGTACCTCGCAAAGTTAGCGAGGCATTGACTAACCCTAACCTGCATACGGCCCGCTTTTACAAATTTGCATTCTCTACCTCGACTTGATCTCTGAAACAATGTGTACCAAGATCAGTGATCATGCGACATATCCATAACAGCCGACACTAGTTGAGCATAGTTTGTTTCAATGATAAACTAATCTCTTCAAAAATCTATTAAATAAACAAATAGAAATATGATTGCGGTAATATTTCTTAAGAATACTGAATTTGTCATGTCACACTGTTTTGATTTCAGAAAAATAAAAGAAGAGCTAGATATTTGTGCAACTACAGAATCACACAAGCTATACATGCTTAGAGCATCTCCAACAGCGGCGCTATATAGGCCGCGCGCCGAATAAACCGTCAATATAGCGTGCGTGGCCGAAATCAGTTCTCCAGCGGCAGCGCCAAAAACCCTCGCGCGCGATAAACCGTCCAGCGCGCTGGACGAAGCGGTACATTTCGCACCATATTTGCGGCCTCCAATCCAGCGCGCGCGATGAAAGGGAAAAAGCGCGCGAGTCACCAACCGCCGGATCTGAAGTCTCTCGCCGCTCCCGCCCTCGCTCCGGCTGCGCCCCTCCCGGCCGGTCCGACATTCCCCCGACCCCTCCGTACAGCCGCGACCCCTCGGCCGCCGGTGCCTCCGCAAACCCCACCGCGGGACCGGTCACCGGCGCAAACCCTAGCGCGGGATTCACCACCTCCGCCGCAAGCGCCGCACCAACTCCGTCCGTCGGTCTCGCGTGCGGCCTCTTCATGGAGCCGCAGGCGAATTCCGTCGGCGTTCCTCAGCCGCCCGCTGCGAAGCCGCGCAAACCCGTCCCCAAGCGGCCGTCGGTGAAGAAGGTGGACGGTGCTCCGAAGCGCGCGAAGCACACGAAGAAGCTTCCGGCAGCGCCGCCCTCCACGCCGGAGCCTGTGCCTGAAGCTGCGCCACAAGCTGCGCCACCGCCACAGCCCGATGCGCACATGGTGTTCGATGGAATGCCCACAAGGTAATTTTTTTTCTTTTTTGTTGTTCTTCCTTAAACAAATGTGTATGGATGTATAGTTTGATTACTTGTATTCTTAAATCTTATAGTACCAATGATGATGACTATTTGACAACTATGGGTGTTGGCTCTCATAGTTCTCATTGGTCTGAAACCAATGAACAACATGAGAATGACCATGAATATGAAGACATGGATGATGACGGTGAGGGTTTGGTGGATGCACCAAAAGGAGGAAGGTTGGGTAACTACACCATGCAAGAAGACATTGTGCTATGCAATGCATGGTTGAATGTGTCTTTGGATGTCGCCGTTGCGACGACCCAAAGTATGAGCACATATTGGGATAGGATGATGTTCTACTTTAACACACACAACAAGAGTGGAATTGACCGTAGCAATAGGTCTCTTCGGTCCCGGTGGTCGTTGATAAACACCGATTGTCAAAAGTGGACGGCGGCAATGTCGGCGGTTGATGCCCTAAACCCAAGTGGTACAAATGATGTAGATAGGGTAAGTGGAATTTCCTATGTTATGTTCGGTGGTTGCTCTCTTCTATGTTATGTTCTACAATAACTTGTTCTTTCTATGTGTAGCTCAATATTGCACAAAACTCGTTCCGTGGAGAGGACAAGACGACCAAGAAAGGGAAACCATTTGTTTTGAGCCATTGCTGCGATGTGCTGAAGGATGAAGAGAAATGGAAGAAGCGTGATCGCTTGGATGCGGTTAACTTTCCAAACATTGATGCGGTGTTGGTAGATGATGATGAGGGATCGAGCGACGACGCCAACCCCAAGAGGAGCCCTACGCCAAACTCAGTTGCGTACTCTAATCCAAGAAGACCAACGGGGGCTAAAGCTACAAAAGAGAAGAAAAAGAAAGGAGGAGGAGATGATGACCTAAAGAAGCATATGGAAGAAATGGTGAAAGCAAGAAGGGAAGCGGCCGAGGAGAAGACGTTGGCATGGGAAGCGACCGAGGCTAGGAAGGTGGCGGCCGAGGAGAGGAGGATAGCTTTGGAGGAGAAGAAGATCGAAATGGAGGAGCAAGCGAGGATCATGGAATATGAGAAGTACCTCTTCTTCATGGACACGTCGCATTTCGATGATAGGCAAAAGGAGTACCTCAACCTATGCCGTGATCAACTCTTGATGAAAAAGAGAATGATGGGCATGGGAGGCATGATGGGAGGCATGATGGGAGGCATGGGTGGCATGGGTGGAGTTGGTGCTACCATTGGTGGCATGCGAGGCATGGGTGGAGTTGGTGCTACCATGGGTGGCATGGGTGGAGTTGGTGCTACCATGGGAGGCATGGGTGGCATGGGAGGCATGGGAGGCATGGGAGGAGTTGGTGCTTCCATGGGTGGAGTTGGTGCTACCATGGGTGGCATGGGAGGCATGGGTGGCATGGGAGACTTTGGTGCTACCATGGGAGGAGTTGGTGGTTCCATGGGAGGCATGGGAGGCTTTGGTGCTACCATGGGAGCCATGAGTTTTGGGTCTCTCTTGGGAGGCATGAGAGGCATTGGAGGCTTTGGTGCTAACATGGGAGCCATGGGCGCCATGGGAGGGATGAGTGCACCTCCGGTTGGCATGGGAGCATATGGAGACATGGGAGCATCTATGCGTGGAGGCAATGCTTCCGTTGTGCCTACCGTGCCTTCCGATGTTGCATTTGGAGATAGTGGGAACACCGTCCAAATTGAGGATGGGGAGGATGGGAACAATGAAGATGAAGATGAAGATGAGGAAGAGGAATGAAGAGAAAATGGTGTTTTATTTGTTTGTGTGACCTATGTTGTGTGAACTATGTCATGAACTTGTTGGTGTTTCGTTTGTTTGTGTGAGCTATGTTGCTCAAGTCATTATTTTGTTATTTTGAGTTTGAAATCATTTTATTTGTCATATTGGGAGGCACATTTGCCTACCGCCGGTTGCTCGCGTGCGCTGCATTCTACCGCGCCTGGTGAAGCGCGACAGCACTGCGCCAAATTTTAGCGTGGCTGGTAAAGCGAAACATGCGCCCAGCGCGTGAAACGGCTATTTTGGCGCTGCAAAAATTTTATACCGTGCCGACGCGTTGGGCGCCTGTTGGAGATGCTCTTACTACTTAGTGCAAAAGTAGGAATTGTACACCAAGTAACTCATGATCCGTGAATAACTTAACTACCACAAGTCATGAGAAACCATTACGAGTGTAACACAACAAGGCGGGAACTTGATGACTTAACTTATTTCCAACCTATATAAATAGCAAGAAAAGCCATCTCGTGTTGTCAGAGTGATAATTTCTTAATGTTCATACCAACTTGAAATCAATATTGTGAGGTATTGGAGTAAGCCAAAATAGTCTATAGTCTATCTCGTCGCTCATAGTTTTTGTGACAACAAACTCCGATGGCAATCTGCGGAGCCGTCTTCTCCCCAATCCAACTAAACAAAATGCTCAAACTAGTATGTTCAGGGCGCTGATTTCGGCTCTTTGAGCCAAACCATATATCCAAAGTAGGAGGTCGAAAGGGTTCTATGAATAAGGCATCATGGCCTCTTACCGTGTACAAGTGGTTCATGCAAGTTAGGAAGTTTAGATCGTCGTTGTAAAACCAAACTGTGATTTTGTCCTCTCGCTGGCCGAGCAAGGTTTGGTTTGACCCACATTGGGGAACAAACTCTTGTTTTCTTCACAGTCCTGTAGTGGAGCCACCAAGTAATGCTCCAGGATCTAGGCAATTCATTGACCGCAACACCCTGGTGAAAAGTAGCGAGGAAATGTGTGTCCACTGTCCAGGAACCATCTAGTCAATGGAGATGCTTATTGCTAACAGGAGTGTTGGCGATCTAACAGCGGCCACTACCTGTGTAGCTGCTAGATTCACACTAGTATGTTCTCACTCTCACATATCCCTAATTAAAGTGTTGTGGTACAAAATTAAACTATAAACGGAGTTGTTTGGAGTTTCCGTATATTTCTTCTGAAGTATATATCGGAAGCATGTTACTCAAATGCAAGGACTTTTATAGAGCATATATGAATAATATGGAAAATGATTTTTTTATCATAATTAATGGGAGTTGTTCAGAATTACTGACCTAAGTACACGATATTGCCGACCGCGTCTTTTTTCTGGTAAAACCATAGTTTTGATGACTTCCTGCCCACATGCAACAATGTTTGGATCCAACATGCATGGAGCGGCAACAGCGAAGCGCCATGGACTTGTGCTGATGGAAGAAAGGGAAGCTAAGAAATCTTTTCTTTAAGAGAAGGAACTGTAAACCCTTGTTCGGTTCTCAAAAGAGTAAAGTGGATTGACATATATGGATTGAGGGGTGTTGTTTTAGGGTGAAGGTTCTCGTTCATGCTACAGGATGGAATTTGTCTCAAGATGGAGTGTTGTTTTATGTTGATCCAAATTCATATGAATATATAAAGTGAGATGCTAACTTCGGAGCGAAGCGGAGGCCCGTCGCCGAAGGCTTGGGCTGTACGGATCGTTTTCGAGTCAGACTGCAGCTGACTTAGGGTTTTGCAACACCATATATACCTCTTGTAAGTCGCCGGTTGGGATATTTCACATGTTGTAAATCCCCGGCGTTTGTAACCTCATCCGATATAGTGAAATATTGTTGGCTGACGCCCGTGGTTTTTTCTCCTCCATTGTTGGAGGGGTTTTCCACGTTAAATCGCATGTCCCCGTTGGTTTGATCTTTCCGCTCTTAATCGTTATCTTGCTATCGTTTATAACAAGGGGAACTAAATCCTCTCAAAGTCAAAATCCCTCCAATCAACTTCAATCCATTTGGGGAGTGGATTAACCAAACAAGCCCTGAAGGGGCTCTCAATTTAAATTAGTAAATTGGATGTTGTCAAACAAACTCCACATTATTACAGAAAACATGTAGCATAACTTGCCCATGTCAAAACTGAAAACAAAATTAATACTCCCTTCATTTCATATTAATGTTGCTAAACTGGATGTACTGAGACATTTTTAGCGTTTGATACGTCTAATTCGGCGACAATTAATCCGGGGGAATAGCAGATTACAGCGAAACAAGCTAAATTGCAGTAATACGATAAACTCTTTTAAATATTCCTTTCGTTAAGAGCTGTCTGTAATGTTTGAGTTGTTTCGCGGTGATCCCGTTCTTTCGGAGAAGTGCATGTTGTTTTATTATGATCCAAACTCATATAATGATAAAACCTATTTTATGTCAGAGTGAAGCGGAGACCTGTCGTCGGAGCCTTGGGTCGTTTGGGTCGTTACCGACCTGGATTAGGTCAGGATCACTATAAATACATCTTGTAAGCCGCCAGTTTGGAATAAGTCGCAAGTTGTAAATCCCGGCGTTTGTAACTTCTCCGGATACTTATAGAGAAGTTTTGCTACTTGGCGCCCGTGATTTTTCTCTTCCTCCTTGAAATGGTTTTTCATGTTAAAATCTCATATCCGTGTGTGTTGATCTTTCTTTTATTCATCGTTTTATTCCTTGTCGTTTATTTGTAACAGCACACACCATTGCATTCCAGTGCATGAGCCAAGTAAAGCCGAAGGTAAGGTCTATAGTGACTGGAAACTGGGGGAGGCGTGTCATCATCCCCTCCTCTAAACACAACGTATTTAAAAGAGTTTTTAGATACTCTCCTAATCTGAGCTGGCGTTCTTTAATCCTCTTGGTCACTGACCCCAATCGTATTTAAGAGAGTTTTGAGATACTCTTTCAAAGAAGTACACTGTATTAAGGTCCTCTTGTTCACTGACATGCGGGTCCAAATTCTATTTTAAATTGCAGCGCCACCTGGGCCCTAGCCCGGGCGAAGCTACACTACACTCCAACTCTCCAAGCTGCCCCCATTCCCAAATCTCAAGCCCCCAATCCCATTCGCCCAAGGAGACCATGGCAATGATGTCCGCCGCCTGCCACTCCCCAGCTCGCCTCTCCATCTCCTGCTCCTCCTCCGCGCCGGGGCGCCCGCTGCGCGTGGCCGTGGTGGGCGGCGGCCCGGCCGGCGCGTCAGCGGCCGAGGCGCTCGCCTCCGCGGGCGCCCAGGCGTTCCTCCTGGAGCGCAGCCCGGCGGGGGCCAAGCCCTGCGGCGGCGCCATCCCGCTCTGCATGCTCGACGAGTTCTCCATCCCGCTGGGGCTCGTCGACCGCCGCGTCACCCGCATGCGCGTCCTCTCCCCCTCCAACCTCGCCGCCGACTTCTCCCGCGCGATTCCCCCCGGCGCACACATCCCCATGCTCCGCCGCGAGGTGCTCGACTCCTTCCTCCGCACCCGCGCCGCCGACGCCGGCGCCACCCTCGTCCCGGGCCTCGTCACCTCGCTCTCCCTCCCCACCGGCCCCACCGACCCGTACCTCGTCCACTACATCTCGTCCGCCGGCGACGGCCCCTCGCCCACCCGGAGCGTCCTCGAGGTCGACGCCATCGTCGGCGCGGACGGCGCCAACAGCCGGGTCGCGCGCGAGGTCGGAGCGGGCGACTACACGACGGCCATCGCCTTCCAGGAGCGGATCCGGCTCCCCGACAAGGCCATGGAGTACTACGACGACCTCGCCGAGATGTACGTGGGCGGCGACGTGTCCCCGGACTTCTACGGGTGGGTGTTCCCCAAGTGCGACCACGTCGCCGTCGGCACCGGCACAGTCGCCGCCAAGCCGGAGATCAAGAAGCTCCAGTCCGGCATCCGCGCGCGGGCGGGGCCCAAGATCGCGGGAGGGCGCGTGATCAAGGTGGAGGCGCACCCGATCCCGGAACACCCGCGGCCGCGCCGCGTGGTCGGGCGCGTGGCCCTGGTCGGCGACGCGGCGGGGTACGTCACCCGGTGCTCCGGCGAGGGCATCTACTTCGCGGCCAAGTCCGGGCGGATGTGCGGGCAGGCGATGGCCAAGGAGTGGCGGCTGACGGGCGCGGTGACGGAGGCCGGGATCAGGCGCGGGTACCTGCGGCGGTGGGACGACGAGTTCCTCCTCACGTTCCGGTTCCTGGACCTGCTGCAGCGCGTCTTCTACGGCGACAACGCCGGGCGGGAGGCGCTGGTGGAGATGTGCGCCGACGAGCACGTGCAGCGGCGGACCTTCGACTGCTACCTGCACAAGCGGATGGCGCCCAGCGAGCCATGGGCCGACCTCCAGCTGCTGTGGCGCACGGCCGGCAGCATGGTGCGCTGCAGCGTCCTCGGCAAGGAGGTCCAGCGCCTCCGGCGATTGGAGCTGCTGCAGGCTTAGAGAAATCTGTTCCTTTCTGCAGCAAAGTGTGTACTGCTGCTCTGTACTGAATAATGAGGTGAACCAAGAGCTGTAACATTTCTGCGTTCACGACATGTCGACATGTAATGCAAAATTGCAATGATGCAGCTCTGTGTTTTAGTCAATGTTATGAACTGAGATGGGAACTACTCCTAAATGAAATGCCACCACTCCACTGACCACGATTTGAATCTGACGCTATTTTCCTGTTTTTTGCCACGTAACTGCCCTCGACTGTCCCTGATTCGTTGGTGCTGACATGGCGCTGGTTCTGGTTGATTCCTTGCTAAACTATTGATCTGGACATTTTGGCGAATAATGCAGCTTGGATTAATGGGATGACAATAACGGAAACTGTTTTTTACTCCCAAGCTCCAATGCTCCCTCTGTTTAAATTTTTTGAAAGTCATATTTGTGAGTTTCAAAAAATTATGAAAACAAATCCGGATGTTGGCAATGTTGTATCCCACAAACGTGCAAATTTTCAATTTGAAAAACTTTATATTATGAGCTACACAAAAATAACAAAACCGCTTTCAAACAAGAGTTTCTACTCCGATGCTTTTAAGCTTATGTAGGTTGATGAACAAGCACCAAGATTTTGGGACTATTTCTCCCTCAACAATGCTATGTTCAGCACCGTAATCGACCTTTGGACCAACCGCTGTACCACACCTGTGATGGCCACTATTTGCATTGCCGTTGCATGGACAATATGGAAGAGACGCAACTCCCTAGTGTTTAATGCCATCGACGAGGATATTTCAGTTGTTGTCCGCCGCTGCATCGAGGATGTTTGCTTATGGGCAAACCGCTGCTCCACCCCGACATCTGCTTCTGCTCTTATATCCTGGTGCAACAGATTTGATCCACCTTGATCTTGTAATTTTTCTTTCCCGCAATCCTTTAAAACCTTTGTAATGCACAATGTAATTTCTGGTTCATTGGTTATTGAAATGTTCAGGCTGGCGTAAGCCCGCCGTAGTTCCGGTCAAAAAAAAAATACAAAAACTAGAGATTCAAAAGTATGCATACTTAGATCCACACTTTCTTATTTTTGTGTAACTCAAAATACAAAATATCTAAAGTTGATATTTTGCACGTTAATGGGATATACTATTGGGTAGATCCGGGTTTTTTTCAGGATTTTTTGAAACACATAAATATGATTTTCGAATTTTTTACATTAGAGGGAGCACTGTAACTTGGGAGCCAAAAATCTCCACTCTAACAATAATACAAAATATATAATGAAAAAAGATAGATCGTGGCAATCTATCAGCCTAGAAACCCAACTTGAAGCACCGCAAGGGTACAAATCACACAGAATCTTACTCCGTAATGTCTTTCTTGCACAGGGGCGAGCTTCAGCATATTACTTTCACATCTCTAATCAACTTACCCTTAAGCGTGCCACACAAAGCCAGTGGTAACAAGTTATCACTGGCGGGGGCATTTGCCCGAGTGATATGCTCTGTAAACTGGTCTCAAAATACCACCGAGTGAATTCGGCGTGACCGATAGAAGGATGGCTCTGACAGGTACTTGTAATGGTCGTATTGTTAGACATATTATTACATATATAAAATAATAGATCAATCTAATGGACGACAACGGGTTTATAGGCTGATAGTCTTGCTATGATAAAGTCGTACAAGTTATACTATAATTCGTGTTAACTAGATTTTCATGGTTAATTTTGCGCATGATTTTTTATTCCTAAAACAACCAGGAGAACTTGTTTGTGACAGATTATATCAAAACGCGTTACACGAGAACATATCAAATAATCAAGTCATATATACACAGAACTTGTATGATGCATTATAAATTTTTATTAGTCGACGATACCATTAACAATGCTATTTCAATATCAAGTATGTATCACACACGACAATATGTTGAACCCTATAGACATATTTGACCGGGAAAAAGGCAATAAAAAATCTTACCAACAATTTATTATACTCAATCTATACTCTGGGTATTTCTATAAATATGCTTAGCTATTCAATATTGAAAAACTATTAAGATATTTTCCAGCCATATGACCTAGATACTATCCATAAATATGTATAATATAGTTTGTACAATTGCAACATAATTTATGAAAGGAATAATGTTACAAATTTGTTTAAATATAACACAATGCAAATGTATTTTTCAAAGAAGTACATTCTAATATTATAACAAACAAATGTTTAACTAATATTTAAAACTTTAATATGTGATTAACTATGCCAAATAACTAAAAATAATATTCGCTAAGACCGTAGCATGCAAAAAATAAGTTTGAAGTATAAAACTATATTTATTTCATACCGCCCGGAGTCCAAATTATGACTGGTCCGAAACTGGCCTTAACAATTCATGTCATGAGCTAACTCAGTAGCCTCTCACCACAAAAGAACCATATTTTGCAAAATGCAGAAAAGTATATTGTATTAACAAAAACAATAGTTTGTCATGTGCATTTCAAAACCATAAAATTTCAGCCATGTGACAGGGCAAACATACAAAATTAACAGGACCAGTGACATCTGATTCGAGCAGTATACAAACTAGAAACTGATGCAACTCCAACATGACATGCACATAATAAATCATGATATCAGCTTCCAATCCACTCGTTCTGAGGCAGAAAAGCATATCTAGATCATAGAACAACATACACAACTTATCCAACATCTTTTTCTCTAGCTTCTTGAACAAAGACAAATAAATACATAAATTCTCATCAATAACAAAATAGAAAACCTCTCTTCTCTCCCTACACTGTATTTCATCATTTCAATTTCATCGCCTAATATTCTAAAACAGAATGAAGAAAAGAGTAGAGTTTTCTTACTCCCGAGCTCCAGTGATCCCTCTTGTTAAAAAAAATTCAAAAATCATATTTATAAGTTTCAAAAAATTCTGAAAAAAATCATGCATGTTGCCAATGATATATACCACAAACGTGTAAAATATCGATTTGAAATACTTTATATTATGATCTACACAAAATGACAAATGTGTGAATCAAAACATGCACACTTCAAATCCCCAAAATATACAACACTTGTCATTTTTGTGTAGCTCAGAATATAAAGTATTTCGAATCTAGATTCTACACGTTTATGGTATACATCATTGGCAACATGCATGATTTTTTTCAGAATTGTTCACAACTTATAAATGTGATTGTTGAATTTTTTTAATAAGAGGGAGCACTGGAGCTCGGGAGCCAAAAGTGTTATCCGGAAAAAATAGAAATTACACTAAAAGATGTTGCATAAGGTCATGCTGCCCAAACTGAAGCTAATCACTCAATGGTGATTCTAAGGCTTTCAGCCAAGGATATCGATATTACAGTATCATCGGTGCGTTGGTATTCACCCTAATCTGTAGAACAAGGATGCATTTCATTCAGCGTGAACATATTACAGGGCAGTATACATGGTCTCCATTGTATTTGTGATAGATCTGTCTATAACATATAGTGGTAAACTTTCTGGAGAACTAATGAGGTCAATCTATGCGTCCACTCAAATAAATATCTGGTAAGGCAAGTGCTTGTACTACTAACTCTAGTTAAAGCCGTGCTGCCAGCCTCCCGCTAAAGAAATAACCTAATTACTTGACTCTAAAGCCTCAATCTTCAGCAAGGTATAGAAAACCACTGCAATTTCGGAACCAGCTTCAAAAGGAACATCGAAGATGTGCTATCTAAACCCTAAAATATTGCCTGGAGGAAGGGATGGACAGGGTGCATGGAAAAAGAGGTAAAGTGCTAGGTCTGAATCTAAAGTTGAGTACGGCTCTTTTCCTAGCTTGTCTTCTCTTCATTTTCTTGCATTAATTTTTCCAGTTCCTTTTGCCCAGTAGATATCAGGATCTTCATCGTGTCAAATGCAGTGAGCTTAATGCTGCGCGGATATAACAAACTTGTGAGAGAACATAATTTATATGGCAAGAAATATGATGCTAGCTATCAGCGTTTCCTTGATTAAAATATAATTTTTTACAAACATGGTAACAAAAAGGGCACCTGCTATTTGGTAGATTTTTCAACGCGTTTGGCACAAAACCTCGGTATAGTCCAACTAGACCATCACGCTCCACAATACCTGCATTTGGCATAAAAAATGCTTCATTCTAGCCTATAAAGAACAAGATCAAGCTGCAAATGGGTACAGATCAAGCTGCAAATGAGTACATAGAATGGTGGAGTAGAAATAAAATAGTAAACAATGAGGCTGCTATTTAGGTACATACAAAAGATGCTACAACTGCTGCATATGCAAGGCGAGCGATCAAGCAGCTACCTGGAATAGCATCGAAAATTGTATTGTATGGTGTGCCTTTCATTTGCATCTGCCTCCTAACAGTGTCCAACGGATAGCACATCAAAGTTGCAAATGTTGCTGAAAGAAGAGCAGTTGCTAGAGATGTCTCTGGTCTACTCTTGTACTTCTCCGGCACAGATTTCTTCATTCTTCCATACAGAAATGAAGATTAGGATATAAGGAAACATGAGATAAACATCAAAATCTGAGGCCATTTTGTATAGCATACTATGAAGATGCAGAAGAAAGAATCTCACAGGTCAAAAACACAGAAGTTTACAGCAATGTAAGGTGCAATGCCGATAAGAGATGGACCAAGGCCTCCATAGAAGGAAGCTAGCCCTTCTTCTCTCAGCATGTTCAGAGCAACCTACAAAATCATAGTCATCATTTAATGCCAGTTTCCAGATACAGAAATTTGTGCTTGTAACAGTTGTTACCTGTGACATAGTGCCATGTCCAGATTGAACTGCTAGCCTAAGCCGGAGAACATCCAATGGGTAAGTCACCTATCATCAAGTACAGATAGAAAGTTCAGAAAGGATAAGAGAATGGATTCAGAATATCTCCAACAATTTTCACATCATAATGACCAAAACACAACCAATTTCGTTCATACTGTATTCCCCAACCAATAAAACTAGAAACACACAGGTCTTTGTTAGAAAGTAGATAAATAAACAAATTACAAGTGTAGATGTCATGCCCGCACAAGCACCAGCAGCAAGTCTTCCAAACACAGAAAGCTCTCCATCCTTTCTCCGGAATATTTTCTGAAGTGAAATTGTAAGATAACAAAGAACGTGAAATTCACAATAACAAGAGCATAACATAGATCAAGTGACTAATGGTAGCAAGAATTTGTTAGCACCTTGTAAACTTCATATGAGAAAAGTTGCACTGCGCTATACGGAATTATGCGGATAACCTGGAGGAGTTTACGGAGAACACAAAGTCAACACATACCACAAGATAAGTCATGCATGAGTCACAAAATCACAATTTGCATGATGGGTGTAATATCGAGCACCTGTGGAAGATTGCCCTTCCAGTAACCCTTTAAACCCTCCTCCTTTCCTATCTCTGCCATAGCCTACACAACTGGAGATGTATCAGATAACATGATTTTGAAACAAACTAAATTATACTAGACCTAATATAAAGTAAATACTCTGAATTCTCATTGCTTTATTGATCGTGGGAGAAGCCCAATATATAGAAGGAATAGCTTTGCTGACAATCCGACTCAAAGGCAATATGATCTGAACTCTGAAAGGGATTCTAATCGGACTCTGACCTGAAATCTGAACCTAATAAATAACTAGTAGCAGTAAAGGAATTCTAGCCACTTTGGGCTGGACCAGGGGATGGTGCGGCCAAGGCTGGGCCTTCTGACCATATGTAGGTCCCCACATAACAGATTTTCTTTATACGTGAGTACAAGTATCACCATCGAGAAGGACATGAAACCAAGGATATCACCCCCTCTCCTCTGTGTTATGAAGTGGAACTCTAAAGTCTGTTCATCCAGCAGAAGTGAGTAATAATTCCATATCAAAAAGGAATTAAGCTGGCATAGAGGGAAACGTGCTATGGGTATCAGGTATTCCATGGTCAACATTATTCAACTAATCAAACAAGCGTCTGAATTCAATTAATATCTGAACTAATATAACATTTAGATGCCATGTCGTTGTCTATTTCTGTCAATGCCTATCCCGAGTTCTGATTTTCAAACACATTAACTTATAAACTCTGACCATTTAACTGCATGAACACAAAATGACCCATATAAAACATATCCATACATGACTGATCAGAGTTACTAACGGCTGGCATAGATGGTGTAGAGCTAACAACTGCGAAGCATGCGAGCTATTCCTCAGAGGATACTGGCGTTGATCCTCATGTTCAACATACTTATCAGAAAGAACGTTCAGGACAGAGAAACCTCCAAGAATCCTCTAGCACATTTTCATCTCAATTTTTTCGCATGGAAACCCTTTATCTTAAGTTCTGGATTACCTACTTGCTATAGTCCAGAGAAACTCTTTTTGTTTTGGTTACTCCTGATCAGTATGCATATCACTGCAGATGTGACGAGATGGAAGTATGTTCTGAGAAGCCTCAGTGATAGTAGAACTCGGTCCAGTCAAAAGTTTCCTCAAGTGATGTGTTCGGGACTGTACTTCTGAATCTACTACTCTACATTACTATGGAGATTGTAAAGGTTGGCGTTAGCCATATCACAATTCACATCCAATGGATCATTCTTAAGTTTGCAGCATGAAGTGGAAGAGAAGGTAGCATTGTTACCTCGAGGAATTGAATTCCCTTCTTGGTGCTCTCACCCGCCACCCGCACGCTGTGAGTCTGCAGTAAGAACAGAGGAA